>PISX010004042.1:0-47859 GCA_004024625.1 Mellivora capensis
TTCCGCCTTGTCATTTTTTCCAGATAAGATTATATGAAGGAGCAAATAAAATACTAAAAGGGTGGCAAAGACCCTAGGAAAATGCCCTTTAAAGAAAAAATTGAATTAACTGCAAGACTAAAGAATCATGGGGAGAAAGCCATGAATTCCGCGCTTTGCTTTCTCCTCCTCTGGAGTTCCGCTGCTCTCCTTGTTAAGTTGGAATCTGGAACATTTAAATATAGACACTTTGATGGTCACCTTGGCACCATCGTTAGCAAGTGGATTTTCTAAGTATTAGATTGACACATGTGAAGTGTTGATGCACCGTTGTTTTTGATGCACAAAAATGGTAAATTGGCTAAAGTTACCATTGGCTAAAATGGCTAAATCTCGAATATATGAAGGGATGTTTTTAACTTGATTGAATGAAAAGGACTGAGAAACTTTGGGGATCTGGATCTCTGTAGAGTGAGTCTTCCTATTTGTAAACAATCCATTAAAAATAGTCTTGCAGGATCTCTAATTAAAAACACTAGTTTTATTCATTTACACACTCATTATAGCAACAAGAATCATTGAGCACCTCCTATGGCTCAGTCACTGTGCTAGAGACAGAGTAAAATGATGGCATCTGTCCTAAAGATGCACACCGAATAGTAGGAGTAAAGGAGTGAGGAAGATGCAGGGAACAGCATTACGGGGAGAGGCCCTGGGGGACCAGGTGAGCAGCACAGAGGAGGAGCTATGAGTACAGAATTCTGGGGAAAGAAAGGAGGGGTGTGATCTTATTAAAAAGGTTTGATATGGGAGAGAAAAATTATAATTAACCAAATGGCCAGGGCAGGAAAGAATATTCCACACAGAAATGGGCAGAGATGACCACATGATTTAAAGAAACAATTTGTGTTTAGCGTGACTGTGCATTTATAAAATCTACAGAAGGACATTTCTCAAAGGGCATTAAGCATCTCTGTCAGGTGCCATGTCGTATTCATGCTCGTAGACCCTGGGTTGAGTCTAGGACATTTCATGGCACAAAGTAGGTGCTCAGTTGACGTTAATTGAACTGATCTAGAAGAATAAGCCTGAAGTTGAAATTCACTCCATATTTAGAAGAACCTTTCTTCTCCCCTATTGCCCTTAGTCCAAATTGATGAAATTTCAGTGTGTTCATTGAAATGTTATGTAAGAAAACGTATACTTCAGTTTATCTCTGAGAAGAAATATAGTTACTTAACCTTTTAATGTGTGCATAAAAGTAGATAACAGAAGTTGTCTTGCTTTAGGGACTTCTTCAGTTCCTTATTTGGGATATTTATTGTATATGCTCTATAGGCAAGGCAATATAACAGGCCTGAGAACACAGTGGTGAATACAACAAATACAGCCCCTGCATTCAAGGAGCTTAATATTCTGCAGATAAGACAATTACTAAACAAATAATTAAATATTTTCTAATTATAATCTGTAGAAATAAAATGGAAAACAGCATATAGATGCCAGGGGGATTTATAACAGGGGACATAGACTACTGTGACACCATTTGGAAAGGTGCTCAGTCAGAGTTTCTTTAAGGAATAGATATTTAAGCTAGAATTACATGAAGAGAAGGTAAGAGTGTTCTAAGCGGAGGGAGCAGCATATGTGAGGCCCGTGGAGAAGGGGAAACTGGCCTTCTAACAGATGTGATTATGGAACTGTGACTATATGTTGATAAAAACATCTCATATGATTCTTGTAAAGTATAATTGATTTATCCATCATTTTAATCCAGAAGAACCTAGCCCACGAGGAGGAAACCCACTTATTCCTTTATTCCAGCACATATTAAATAATCGCTATATGCCTGACACTTTGCCAGCCACTGGAAATTACAGAAAGAAAAACCTCACAAACCTCTAGAAGATCACCCCTTGTGGGGAAGCAGGTGAACCAATACACCATTACAAGACAGTGCGGTTGTTTCTCTGCATTAGAGAGAGCACCCTGTGCACAGGAAAGATGTGATCGTGTTTGCCTGGCAGAGTCAGGGGCAGCTCTCTGATGAACTAGGCTCTGAGAGATGAGGGCATTCCAGGGAGTAAGGGCAGCATGTGAGGAGAAGGCATGATGGACCTGGGGAAGAACAATGAGTCATACCTAGGCTATTGGGAATGTCAAGGGAATGGGAAAGGAGGTGAAGTTAGAAAGGTGGGCAGCAATTAGATCTCTGAAGCATCTCAGAAAGTTTTTATTTTATTCTATAGCCAATAAGGAGATTACACAGGAGAATATGAGAGATGGAGGAATCTGAACTAACTGCCAGGCTTAGAACTTAGTGCTCCTCTCACTTCTTATCTTTCAGATAAGGACCACTTCTTATCTTTCAGACTTCGGCACATAATCATGGGAAGCACTGACTTACGCATAAGCTCTTGGGATTCTTGATCACCAAATCACTGGTATTCTTAGGACTTAATATTCTTACAACCAAAGAGAACTCTCTGCAAAGGCAGAAAAAAAATTCTCAAGAAAATAAATAATCAAGTCCCAGGCCTTCTGGAACACCTCTTCCTTTCTCACCGCATCCCCCACCCTGCCCCAGTTGTATAGCTAAAGCAATAATAGCCACCATGCATTATGTCATTACCATCTATAGCCAAATAAGTGCATAACCACCAGAGGGCAATGAAAATGGCCATAAAGGCACAGAGTAGTAATTATTTTTGCATTAGCACCAGCCACACTAATATCAACATAGAACAATTACCATTCCTAACCCCATAGTTACGCTATCACCTCTGCATGTCTTGCAGGAGTAGATTGATGAATGGCAGGGGAGGAATAAGCAATAAAACATTCGTGCTATGAGACCCCTGCTTCCTGACTATGCCCGTGGGCCATCAGTCATTACGGTGGTGGGAAGCCAGTGGGAGAACTTAGTTTTGATTACCATGGATCTAGCCAGTCCCCAGGCAGAACCCGTAATTCAGCTCCCCTTTCTTTGGGCCCCCAGGAAGTGAGCATTTGAGTGGGAGCAGAGCTACAGCCATACTAACACAGCAGGCAGAGTCCTTTGCATTTATATCTTGTTATTCTGCCCATCACTAGGCAACCATTCTTTGTGCTTAAAACTACACTTCTACTTTGTAACACCTTATTCTTTGAAGTAACCACTCTGGTTTGCAGTGTTCTGGGAGATATCCATTCTATTTATTTATGTGTGCGTCAACCGCAATAAAAAACCAAGCGTTTCAAACCTTCAGCCTGATACAGGAGCTTCTCTGTGTTCTCCTGGCATCATATTAGAGCATGGATCATAAACTTCATTTACAACGGCCTGTTTGCTTGTCCGTGTCCCCCTCCAGAATGAGTTCGTGGAGGGCAGGTGCTCTATCTTATCTGTATAGCCACATCCCTAGCACAATGCCTGGCTACTTGGACAACACTCCGTAACTGTTGGATGGATGGACGGATAGATGGACAGATGAATGAATGTTTTCCCTGAAATTCGAGTTTGGTGGTCAAAGGTGTGATTATTTGGTTTAAAGAGCAAGCCAAGCTAGTTGAATAGGGAAGAATTAGGCAAAATGTAAGATAAAGAGCATTCAGCCTCCCTGGGCAGGTGGGATGTGGATGAGCCAGGTGCCAGCTGGGGAGCCAAAGCCATTTTAGTCTTCTGGCTCTGAGCATAGTATGACTTACCTGAGGACCTGAATAGCAGAACCACAATGAGCAAAATGGCTCATTATTGCAGAGACAAGGAAGTGGAGCTGTCTCCAAGTAACCATGTCTTAAGCTGGATACCCTAGAAGCAGAGCTGGAGACAAGGAGTCTTATCTAAGTGATTTATTGAGGACATGCTCTCTGGAGAACAGGAGGAACAGGAGCAGAAAAAGGCAGGGGAAATGCCAACATGTGAGCCCAGCTTGGCATAAGCTGCAGTTTGATTACCATGAGCTTTAGGATTGGTGCCATTTTAAGGCTAAGGCTAACTCTGTTTCTCCTATGAGTTAGTCATTGGCTGTGAGCTGTCCCTTGGGAGCAGGGGGCCATAACTGCCTGGGTGAACACAGCCTTGTTCGGTGAACACACTGAAAGGTGGAGGGCAATTCTCTGGAGAAGGGGGCAGCTGTGGGCTATTAGCACTCAATTCCCAGAGCTGGGGGATGAGTGCAGTGGCTGGCAAAGGTAGTCTGGGTACAGCACCAATGGCATCTCTTGGAATTGGATAGTGAGAGATGATGTTGATTATAGTAATCACTACCATTTATTGAGCACCTACTATATACAAAGTACTGTGCTAAATGTTATATCTATCTACCCATATAGTCCTTAGAATTAAGCTATTAAGTAGGTAATATACTACCATTTCCATTGGACTGATGAGGAAACTCAGGAAGTACCATATTTCATGCTTAAAATATTTCCTTTTTGCGCCTGCATTCCTATGGATAGAACCAGGATATTGTACACCCACCTGGCCTAAATTCCATGCATTCATTCAATTCATGAATTCCACCAATGCTTTCGAGCACCTATTACATACCGCAACTTGGCTAGGCCCTAGGGAGATATCAGTGAACTGATAGTCTTGGACCCTATCCTCAAAGGGTAGAACTAAACCTCAGACCCAGTCCTAATACCCATGTGACCCAATTTAAAAACATAGTTTGAAAAAAAAATGTTGTTTGGACACCTGTTGTGTACATTCTGCTCCATCAGGCCTTGATCAACAAAAAATCTAGACCCCAGGCATCTATAACAATCCCCTTGAATTCCTCACATAAAATGTGCTTCTGGGGTCTGAAAATCAGTTTTCAAGATTTTGTACAAACCAGGCACTGTAGGCCTTTTCCGTGTGTGCGGAAGGATTGAGCTTGGTGATCTCCAAATCCCCTTTCAATAGCCTAGGTTTCCTTCTGCTTATCACCCTGCTCTTGGTCAAATCCTTTGTAGGGGACTCTCATGGTCAGTGTCACGTGTCCACTTGGCCAGGCTATAGTCACTTATGGAACATTAATTTAGGTGTTGCTGAAGAGGTATTTTGTAGATGTGATTAATAGCTGCTTATATTGATTTTTGTAATGATATCTTTGATAATCTGGGTGGGCTTTATCTAATCAGTTGAAAGGCTTTTGTGGAGCAAAACTGAGGTTTTTCTGAGGAAGATAAAATTCCATCTGTGGACTGAAGCATCACCCCCTGCCTGAGAGTTTCTTGTTTGCTGCAGACCTAACTTAACAGATTTCAGACTTGCCAGTTACCCTCATATTCCCTTAAGCCAATACCTTGAAATAAATCTTTCTTTCTCTGTCTTTGTCTCTGTCTCTCTCTCTATATGCATATGTATATGTACATATATACATACATATACAAAATCTATTCTCTCTTTATGCATGTGCATGTATATATATACATACATATACATATATATACATATACGTATATGTGCACTATAAATATATTGTAGGTAGCATATGTATATAATCTTCTACTAGTTTTATTTCTCTTGAGAACTCTGACTGACACAGGGACCCCCATGTCCTTTTTTTCCTATAATACTGTCTGGACTGATCTGTCTTGTATCTTGTGGTGTGTGTAATTAAGGCCCCCATCTGTTTACTAGTAGGCAGATGAAGCACATACTTTAAGAATCAATAATGCAGGGGCACAAAAACATGAGAAAACTTCAACTTTGATTCAATTAACTTGTCCAGAATTTTGTGATCAGAAAATCTATAGTTTTTACAAACATGTAGTTCTGTGTTTTACATTATGCTTGGTTTTTAAAAAATTTGGTCTATATATGGGTGAGAGGGACCATATCTTTTCGTGTTAGGACCTGAAAAGGTGTTTATCAAGCTCTGTGTGTCCCCAAGTAAAATGTAAGCTCTATGAGGTCAGAGGCCAAGTCTTAGTGTTTTTGTGACCCTATAGTACCTATATGGAGCTTAACAGAGACTCATACAGGACGTCCTGATTCAGTATATTTTCATGTTGTTTTATTCTCCAGAATATGTTACCTTTGGGGAATGGGAAGCATGCTCAGAAAAATGTAGGTTTGTTTGTTTTTAGGCAAATTAGTGTACCATCCCCGAGGGAGAGGCTGCTTTCTCAGTATAGTTGGAGATATATATCTGAAAAGTATTTCAGAGACTAGCCCTTCTCTAGTTTCTCTGTGCATTGGTGGGGAGCAGATGACTGATAAGCTCAGGCTTTGCAAGCATTTTAAGAGAGATTAGTTTTCACAATAGCCACTTAGGCTGTCCTAAGATAGCAAGAAGCATTGCAGGCTGTGGGAGGAATTAAGGGGACTTTTGCTGAGACTCAGTCTAGACTCTTTCTTGAACACAACCTGTAATAGTGGTGTGATGTGTAAACAGCAGGTGTCCAATAAATCTTTGACTATGGGTTGACTGATTATTGACCCCTGGTTTATTAACACCCTTGGTGGAGAAACTAAAGGGAGGTTGAGTAGAACTCTTTCTGGAGCCTCCTGGAGAGCACTTTCATTTATCACCTTTCACAGAAATTATTTGGAAACAACATGACAGTTATCCCAGGAAGATGTTTGTGTGTATGAATTCTGAGACTCTTGAGTCATCAGAGATACTCCAAGCAAATGCGCAATACTTCGGAGAGGGACACATGCTCACCATTAGCTCTACGTTGGCTGAGTTCAGCACCAGGTAGGGGCTACTTATTGCTGTAAACACTTGACCCAAACCTTCCTCTTGGTCTGAACCTTCCTCCAGCCCCTGAACAATATTCACTCTTTCTTGAACACAATCCATAATAATGACGTGAAGGGTAAACAGCAGGTGTCCAATAAATCAGTGTTCATAGGCCAGCTGAGTCTTGATCCTGGGGTTATTAACACCCCTGATAGAGAAAGGAAGAAGAGATCCATGTCCTTACACAAATAGCTTCAGCTTCAAGTGAGAATTTGCCAGCTTGAAATAGAAAGCATAATTATTTTGATCATAAATGAGGGACTTCAAGTTGAGTCCAACCTGTGATACGAAATTTCCATTAACCTGAGTGTGCACCCCCGACGAGTCTCCAAAGACCTGGCTTAGTAGGGGTGGGTGCAGTGCTCTACTCTTCAGAATAGAATCATGTGTAGATTCTATTGTGGTGTGATTAGGCTTGAATCATTCAGAACAAGCAATAATAAATGAGACCTTTTTGTCATTGCTGTAGCTCCATGAACAAGATTATCTAAGCAATTAGAGGATAGTTATTATCTACAGTCAGAAGGAGAGAAGTGTCAGAATGAGGCCAGCAGAAGCAGGGACGTGGTGGATAATTTATTAGATGTTGACTGGCTGTTTTTCTCTCTCCAGGCCTCTGTGAGAGAAATATCCAAATGCCACAAGTATATCCCCAGGGAGCTGCAAGGTGGCAGGAGCCCAGGATGTGGGAACACAATTGCCTTTTATCTGCTTTGATTCGGGCTTTATCAAATCTTTTGGCTCCTAAGGCATTCTGTAGAAGAAGCGTTCACGATGTTCCAGGCCTGCGCCCATTGTGCTGGCGTGCTTGGCATGCGAGAGCTGGAGGGTCTGTGGAGCCTTCCAGCCCCTTCCTCCTCCTAAGCCTCACAGCCCATGTTGCCCTTGCTTCCAATAATCTCTGACCGGGCTCCCCTCTAAGTTCTTTGGATGGAGGCTCCAGCCTTGTCTCCTTTCATTCCAGACTGATTTCTTCTGGGCTCTGGGCTGTGAGAGACTACAAGGCTCATGAGAAGTACTGGTGGTAAAGATGAATTTTGCCCTCTTAGGAGAGAGTGGTGGGGCATAAAGGCTTTTGTAGGACTCTGAACATCTCCCTGTCCACCAATCTGTCTGTCCGCCCATCCATCCTTACATACATATACATACATCCATATATAAATCTACATGTACATACATACAGAGTAAAGCTCTGTTGTGCTCAGTCTGCTCAGAGACCAGGGAGATTTTGTGCTGAGGTAGCTCATAGCGGAGAGGAATACAGACTGAACGCCATGTGAGCATCAGAGATCATTCCCCTCTCCTATCAGCCTGGAGGCTCTAAGGAGACATGGAGACACCCACCTACTCCCCAGTGACCAAGCAATAGTTTATGCATGAAGTTTCAGCCTCCCGGGAAGTTTTCAGTAAGTGAAACCTACCATTGCCACGGTTCAGTCTTATGAAAGACACTCTAAGACCTATGGTAACTAGCAAAAACTGGTGGTTACCAGAGGCATACAAGGCTCTCTATCTTGTCTGTGTTTGCTCACACCAAGGCCCCTACTTTCCCCACACCCCCACAGCTCTACACACACACACACACACACACACACACACACCCCCTTTCTGTTTGCACCAGCCATACCCAGGTATTGAGTTCTCCAAAACAGTGGTCTCTTTCATACCTCTATTGTCCTTCCGTTCTGTCTTCCAGGGCCTGGTGAGGCCTCAGCAGCTCCTGGGCAGAGTCTGCCATCTCCATCACTGTGCCCTGCCCATATCTTCTTTGCACAAGCCATTCAGTATGTGCGTGTGACTGCTGGTCGCCTAGTGACTGTGTGTATGCAGAGCTCACTCATCTTTGCATCCTCGGGGCCCAGAACAAAGGCCATGAAGTTTCTGAAAAGTAAGTAACAGTAAATATTCAAGTATCTTACTAATTTTGTGTTCATTATATTTCTCTCATACTCATTCATTCATTCATTCATTCAATTTCACAAGCTTATTGAACACCTACTATGTGCCAGGCAGTATGCTTAATCCAGCTTTCATGGTCCCTTCCCTTAAAAATATTTTAAACCAGTATCTTAAAATTAACCTTGGAGGGTTGTACTAATAGTGTGTGTTCAAGTTTTGGGGTGAGTAGGAGGAAAAAAATACCATCTTATATTTACACAAGGGATCTATATTTTTTACAAAGCATTTTACAGTCTTTTATCAAGACTACCCCTGGTTAAGTAAGTAAGGGTCTTGCTCATTCCCACTCCAAGGGACCACGGGAGACAACACGGTTCTAAAATCTGAGCCGTGTGTCCTCTCTGGAGCAAACATATGTGTTCACCAGCTCCTGATGCCACTTTGAAACAGGGATGGGTGACAGATGGCATTTGTGCCACTCTGAGCATTGTAGGTGGCACTCAGCCACTCTGCTGCATTACTATCACTTTGTACTTTGTCTTCCTTTCCCTTCTTTCTCTCTCCTATTTGTTATCTTTCTTTTCCCTTCTCCTTCCTCTCTCAGATGACTTTACCATCCCCTACATAGGCATCCTTGGGCATTACTTAGTATCTGACATTTGAGTTCCCTTCATTCCTAGGCTGGACTATCCCCAAACTCCAGAATGTGAAGTGGGGGAAGGGGAGGTACAGAACTGGTCCAGACTCTGTGTCCCTCAGGCTGTTGCTGACTCCATTCCATGCCAGACACCCTAAGGTGAACAAGCTGAACCAGCCACTCACCCTGGGCCATCAGCAAGGAAGGAGCCAGGAAAGGGACAGTATGGCTTGGTCTGGTTTAAGCAGAAGAACTTCAAAGACACACTCAGCTCTGCTTAGGGTTTCACACTGTTGCCCCAGGGAATAGGAGCAGAAAGGCAATGCTTGCTTTCCCCCAACACATTCAGAAAAACCCCCTTATCCCAGCATTAGTCTCTCCAAACCCTGTGCGGGAACAGTGAATCTTGACTGACCCTGATTTATTGGAGCAGAAGAGGGAAAGTAACAGCCAGCCCTAAATGTCAAGGTGAGGAGTGTAGCCTGGTTAGAAAGAGAGCCAGGAGTGTTCCGTGGGGTGTAGCACGTGACTGGGATCGTCAGGCCTGGAGGGACCAGGAGCCAATTCGAGTGGGAGGTGTTGGGAATGCAAAGTCGGCTGTAGACTCAGCACATTAAAAATGTCAAGAACAAGGCAGAGAATAATGCGAGGGGAAGAGTGCCTTCTGTTTTGTGGGAGGCAGGTTACGAAATGTTAGAAGCGCACGTTTGCTTTCATGTGCCTGCTTGGTTGCAAGTCCAATCTGCTGTCTGCTGGAACCCAGGAGAACTGATGGGAACGTGGCATCCAGAATCCTGCTCCCATTCCAGGAAGTCTTGGCTCTACCTTCCCGTGCTCCGGAGAGTCTCCTGCTGCTGCGTGAAGAGGAGTTTATAGAGCGAGTCAATCCAGGCACGCTCAACGAAAGTGAGCATTTATGGCGCTGCTCATCAGGCCTGCGAGCTAGTGAGGAGTAGCTCAGGCCGCACCTGCTCAGAAGTCCATGTGGTCGGCAAAATAAGACAAAAGGACAGGGAACTGCCAGGGTTGCTTCAGCGTGGCATTGTTTTTAAGGACATTGAGCTCAGTTCTCTGTTTCTCAGCTATGCAGCCCTGACTCAGGGGCCCTCCTGGATATGCAGGAGGAGAGATTCTTCCAACCTTTAGAGCTCTGTAATTTATTACTACCAGAGCCACAGTCTTCCTGTTCAGTGCCCAGCCAGGAAATACACACTTGCCACTCTCAGCAAGAACCTGTTTTGAAAGCCCCCACGTACGAAGTGCTCCTGGGAAAAGGAGCTGAGCCACTGTCTTAGGGGAACTTCTGGAACTTAGTTTCCCATCGGTAAAACCTCAATAATAACATCTGCTCAGTTGACTTCCAAGAGTTGTGGGCAGACTTAAAGAAGCCCATGCATGTATCTGGAAGCACCTTCAAATGGAAGGGATGCTCATTGCTCAGCGTTGGCCCATTCCACTGGTTTTAGGCCCTGCGGCAGGCTTCTTGCTGGCTGATCTCGCCAAGAGGTCTTTCCCTCACCTTCAAGTGCAGCATTCTGTTCTGGGAGGCCAGAATGTCCTTTGGTCTAGAGGAAACTAGGCCATTGTTTGCAATAGGTCCAGGAAAATCAAGTCCAGGATGGGACACCTTCAGGGTCTCTCAGAACATCATCTGGGGATAGGCCGAGCAAGCCTGTTTGCTGCTTGGGTGGTGCCCAGACCCTCCTGTCTCTTCATTTGCCTCTGTGTCAGCAGATTCCTGAATCACTCTAAAAAGTGGTGGTTGGAGCAACATAACTTCCCCAGATCATGACTAGGGTCAGCCACGGTCATTAGCATGTGTCATTAAGACCGCTGGGATATCACCAGAGAAGGACCTGTCAGTTGGACCCAACTGTCCAGGTAAATCAAAGAATGCTTGTCAGCCCCTCAGGCTCTCAATTCTGAGAGAGGACGCAAGGTTTCAGCACAAGCAAGCACTGGGGACAATGCTCAGGTCTGTAACAGCGGTAACAATACCCATTGTAATATTCAATGCAGGCTCCGGCCAAGGTCCTTGGGGAGTAATAGTGTGGGGAGGGGTGTCGGGCCCTCCATCCAGGCTCCAAAAGAAAAGCTCTTATTATTACCTAGTTAAAGACAATGTAAGCAAGGCAACTCCGTGACTGAAACATGTTGATGGTGAGGGAGAGACTTGAGGGAGACTCTGAGCAATTCCCAGAATAAATTCCCACGTAAATTCAAAGAATACTAGTGGAGAGAAGCCACTGCTCACTGTCTTTTAAGCCAAATAATATCTTCCTGCCGGAAAGGGGGTTGTTCTTGGCAGTTGGAAGTCAATGTGAGGAGGGAATCAAAACATGATGCCTGAGAAAGGAATCCATCAGAAATCTGAAGGCAGGAACCTGGTGAGAAATAACAAAGAAAGATGAGTTGGTAGCAGGAACAAAGATTAACTGTACCAAAGGAGATGGCACGTTGGCTCTTAGAATAGGATTGGTGACGCCACATACTTGGTAGTAGGCCTGGGGCAGCCGAGCTGCAGATCTGTGCATCCTTCACTCCATTCTCAGGGCTCAAAGGAAGGTCCCTGCCCAAATGTGGGGATCTCAGGTCAGGCTTCTGGAAGCTGAAGCCCCAGCCCCCGCTGCCTCCTCGCACCAATTCTGGAAGGACGCTCCAGGACCAAATCAGTGAGGCTTCACCTTGTGATAGAAGAAGTCAACACAGAAGGTAGTGAAACCTGGCAGAGTATTTTCTCTTCACTCTGCCTTCAGTTACTGGAAGGGCCTCTGGGGGGACTTCAGCAAGTTTGACAAATGGCAGATGTATTGGGAAGAAATTTTTTTTGCTGGCAAAGGGGGGTGGATGATAGGGCGTAGACATGCTGCTGTAGTTTAGTACTAAAACTCTAGATGACAGGCGGAAAGGCCAGCTTCCTTGCATGTCTTGTCACAGCTAATGTCCCAGTGCCTGTGTGCAAACTCCTCAAGTATTAGCATTTGGGTGGAGATGAAGTTCTCTGTGGTGGCAAGAACGAATTCATCCTGAACGCTATCCCGGATGCCTCCAGCTAGAGGCATCAGCGTGTGCACGTGAGTCACCAGGCAGAAACGACTACACTTGCCCGACTCCCAAATCCATGACTCACAGGACATTCACAAACACGAATACCCACTGTTTCCAGAAGCACCTTTCTCCAAGTGGCTGGGAGCGGTTTACGAGCTGCTCGCTCATCCCCAGCATGTCCCCTGCAGGGAGAGCAAAAGGTGGGGGGAGAGGAAGGGTAGACATAACCATCTGCATTTTATGTGGGGAGACAGAGGCCCAAATAAGCCTGCAAGGGAAATGTGTAGACATTTTTGAGTCAGACACTGCCCATGGAAGAGCCAAAATGAGCGGTTCAGAATCCTCAGTAGAGGAGCTCCAGTGGCGCAACCGGTTAGCGCGCGGTACTTATACGACAGAATCCTCAGTAGACTGTTTTCTCAGGCAGCTGTTCTCACACAGCCTCCAAACAGGTAATCCAAAAACGCAGACTCACTGTATTTTACGTTTATAACCAACTTCCCACCCCTCATTCTGCCTGGGACCTCTGCTCCTTCTCCTTGTGACCTTTCATTGACTTCAGAGGCCTTTTAACCCTCCTTTCCTCCTGAGCTGCTCTCATTTCTGACATTCACTGCATTCTTGACCTCAGTATCGATCCTCAGTACTAACCCTCAGTATCTCTCCCACTCTGAATCTCTACCACCCTCTCCCCTCACCCGTTCCTCACCCATACACCTTGACACCCAGAGGTCCGATTGGCAATAGGATGAAGACTGGGGCTGGAGGAAAGTTCACAGAAGGAGTGAAATGCCCATTTCACTCATTTATTTTTGAAAGTCCAAACGCATGTCAGCTGAGGTTTTAGGCCAGATCTAAATATCCTCACGTCAAAATAACCGCAGTAAAGTGGCCCTGTTAACATAGCCGCATCCAAAGGACTGGCGGTCGAGATGTCACTCGCCGCTGGCTGGCTTTGATCCTCTTTTTTGTGGCCTTGCCTTCTGTTGCGCTGGCTTCCGGTGTGTGATTATTCAGAAGAGTTAGCACCAGGGCAGCTTGCTACTGCGTTGTTCCAAGGGAGGAGTATATAGGGGTCACACAGGGAACCCGTCTAAAAACCCAATAGGATGCTAATGCCATGGCCATGTGTCTCTGCCTCCCCGGGAGGCAGCCGGGCTGGCATCAGTCCTCTCCCCAACCTCCTTCCTGCCCCCATCCGCCCACCAGCTCTTGTTGGGTCAGGAATGCAGTTCTCCGGTGGTGCCAGACAGCCAGATGATGCTGGAAAAAAGAAAGAAAAAGAAAAAGCAGATTTCTAAATTAAGCACAAGTCTCATTTATAAAAATAAATAGCCATAGCCTAGCGACAAGCTAACAGCTCAGCTTCCCTCCGTGATGTAACCTCTGTGGCTGGAGCCGGGGATGACACAGCCTCCAGAGGGCTCCACGCCCTGGCCCCTCCCCATGTGTAGTAGTCACCCAGAGAGTGCTGACACTGGCACTTTGAGGACCCAGCTTCTCATTCAAGGTCAACCAAGGGCCAGGCTCCAAAGGAGCAGAGAGGAGCCAGAGCTTTCCAAACTTGGTGAGGCCCTAAAACACCTACAAACTCTTGGCAATAACTAACACACCTGAAGCGAAGGCAGATGAGGTTCTGTGGGCTGTTCCATGGAAACAGAAGCGGCTTCTTGAGACCCTGACTTCTCCGTTCACCACTGAATGCCCAGTATCCAGCTTAGCACATGGTACACACTAGGCGCTTAGTAACTGAATGGAGGTATGAATGAATGGATGGATGGATGGATGGATGGATGCTGTCATCCCATCATCTCTTCCCCCTAGACTTTCTGCTCTAAATATTGTGAACTTCTGAAGATGAAGAGAGGCATAATCTCCCGATTAGGATGTGTACCAAAGAGGCAGTGTTCCCTGGGATTTGAGCCAATAGCTGGAGTAAGCACCGGCAAGGCCATTAAAGGGTGTAGGCTTTTACTGCTCCAGGTGCAGACTGTATGGTCTTCACACATGGAGAGGGACCCAGGGTATGGGAGGTGTATTCGGTAATAATTGTCAGTTCTGGGGCACCTGGGTGGCTCAGCCAGTTGGCGTCGACCTTCAGCTCAGTTCATTGTCCCGTGGTCTTGGGATTGAGCCCCACCTTGGGCTTTCTGCTCAGCAGGGAGCCTGCTTGCCCCCCTCCCTCTACCTGCTGCTCCCCCTGCTTGTGCTCTCTCTCTCTCTCTCTGTCAAATAATAAATAAAATCTAAATTTATAATAATAACAATAGTAATAATTGTCAGTTCTCCCAAACCTTCTCTCATTCTTTAGGCAGCATCAACTCCAAGGAAGAGGTATTACCAGATAGAGAAGTTCAGAACAAAATAGTACATGAGTTTTTGGTGTTAGTCCTTTTGGAAAACGAAGTGGATTCTGCTGTGCCCTTGGAGTCTCCATAGGCCAAACATGTCAGAAATGGACCACAATGTGGAAGATTTAATCCTATCACCAACCCTCTCAAGTCACGAAATGATTCTGACTCTCCTCAGAATACTAAACATTAAGTAATCTTCTAAAGTCCATGAGGATCCTGCTGAGGTTGGAGGGAACAATCTTAACTCCTGGAAGCAGTGTTTCTGTGCGGCCTCACATACTCCCTACTGACCAGCGAGCAGTTGTAGCCAGAATGTCAGTCATAAATCACCATCTCAGAGCAGGGGCCCTAGGTTAAAAAGATCAGAGAAATTGGCTCGCAGTTGTCTTGAGATACCCTGTCTGGCCTAACCAGAAGCAGTAAAACCACATCCGTGTCAATAGGAAGAAGGTTCTTAATTAAATTCAGATGTACAAGAATATATTACCAGTCTATTTTTGGAATGATCATCTATTATGGACAAAAAAATTCTGAACAGCAGCAAGTGTAGTACAGTTGCGTCGGGCTCCACATAACAGCACACAGCAAGAAAGCAAGAGTCCTCAGGGACGCCGGTCATCTCAGTCCCACAGCCTTCCGAAGCATCTAAACTGTGGCGCTGGGACATTTAGGAAGAGGGACTTCACCAGTGACCTGATTAGAGGTGTGACCACAAGGACACAGCCCCAGCAGAGGATAAGCAGAGAGACTGATCAGGCTACTCGAAATCTAGAGTGACATCTCTTTGGTGATACTAAGAATAACCCATTCCAGAGCA
Source organism: Mellivora capensis (assembly GCA_004024625.1). Lineage (NCBI taxonomy): Eukaryota > Metazoa > Chordata > Mammalia > Carnivora > Mustelidae > Mellivora > Mellivora capensis. The sequence goes on from PISX010004042.1 coordinate 15,454, forward strand.
GGCCAGCCGTGGCACTCATAACCACACTCCTATGCTCCAGCCTGGGAAGGGAACAGTGTGTCCTGTGGGTCCCTAACGCTCTTGCCCAGGGCTTCCGCTTCTGAAATGGCTGCATAGTGATAAGATGCAACTGACCCCCATTCTCTTTAAGCATTACAGAAATTCATGAGACTAGAATCCAAGACCTGGCTTTGTGAACTTAACTCCTTGGAAATGCAGTTTTCTTATCTATAAAATGAGGAGAGTAGAGGCTCTGCTCTCCAGTCTCCCAGGATTGTGTGAGGATCAAATACAACATTGTTATGTTCAAATGTTTCTCAGTCTACAAGCTATTCTTCCTTGTGATTTTTTTTCTAAATTATAGAGGTATACAGTAAGAAGTTTGTTTCTGATGTGGGGAATGTGACTTCCTTCACCACAAACTTCCAGGATGCTACCTGGTTTTGGTGTACCAGAGTTTGCTCTATCCTCATCATAATTCTAATTTTTTGGCCTATTTTCACTTCACATACCAGAGACTTCTAATATTTGTGTGTTATGTGTGTGTTTGTAACTGTTTCTCTCCCTTTACGATTCTCGAATCACTGCTCGGGTTCTCGAATGCATGTGAGGCTTTGGGGGATGTGCATGGTCCAGCCGTTCACATTGCAGATGGAGGCCCACGGCCCAGATACTTAACATACCCGTGCCCTGTCATGCTTTGAAGGAGACAAAAGCTCCCTACTGAGAAGGGAGCCCAACATGGGGCTTGATCCCAGGACTCTGGGATTATAACCTGAGCCGAAGGCAAATGCTTAACCGACTGAGCCACCCAGGCACCCTGAAATAATTTGTTTTTAATAAAAAGATCCATGAACAGGGGAGAGAGAGAGAACCAGGAGGAGGATATTCTACTATCCAGGTGAACAGAAGAGGACAAAATTTCCATTAAAGGATTCCAATAAAGTTGTAGATCCCATTCATCAAGAAGAAAAACACTTGATGGTAAATTAGGGCAATCCATATTACGTAAGAAGCAGACCACAAAAGTGCTTCCTAATTGTTTTAATTTCATGACACACATTTTAAAAAATTATGATGTCTGCAACATGGGGTGAACTGGAAGGAGGAGTTCCTTAAGGCCAGAGGTGACCAACCAAGGGACTTCTGGACCACAGAAACTCTCAGCCCCCCGAAGGCTGAAAGGACCAGTATATGAGCTCACTTGTAACCCACTGACTTCTTTGAACCATAGAACTACAGCATTCTGGCCGAAACACACATGTCTAGACTCTGCTCCATTTCAAATCTGAAATCCACATTTTCTCTAGGTTTCTGGTGAAACTCGCAAAGCCTAGGACAAACTCCCTCTGATGACCCAATATTTCAAAGCTACCTTAATGGGCATTTACTACAATGAGACAGGTGTGGGTTCCTGTTTACATTTCTACTTCTTTGGTCCAGGTTTATCCCATATGTACACAGAGTTACAGGTTGAGCAATGAACTAATGATTTGCAAGAAGGAAGTAATCCTTGATCACATTTAGCCTGCATTCAGTTGCTGACCTGAAATGAGTTTTACATAAACATTTAAAAAAAAAATAGAGGGACGCCTGGGTGGCTCAGTTGGTTGGACGACTGCCTTCGGCTCAGGTCATGATCCCGGAGTCCCGGGATCGAGTCCTGCATCAGGCTCCCAGCTCCACGGGGAGTCTCCTTCTCCCTCTGACCTTCTCCTCACTCATGTTCTCTCTCACTGCCTCTCTCTCAAATAAATAAATAAAATCTTTAAAAAAAAAGATATTGCCAACAATTTAAACATTCAGAAATTTCTCATTAATAAATTCAGGTAAACTGGCTTCTTTGAAACACGGGAAAATCTGATAACTCAGCCACAGTTCCCCCCATGATCATAGTCATCTGAGACTAAGGGCCTAAGTAGTGCAGTGGATAGGAGTGTTGGCTGCAAGGGTTCAAATCCCATCTCTGTTGCTTTCAGGTAAAGTTATTCATGAATTTAACCTCTCAAAGTCTTGGCTTCTCATTTTTATTTTATTTTTTATTTTTTAGAAAGTGCACAAGTGAATGAAGGGTGGTGGCAGAGAAGCAGAAGGTAGAGGAAGAGAAAAAATCTTCAGTTGGCTCCATGCCCAGTGCCGAGCCTGATGTAGGGCTCAATCTAAGCCAAAATCAAGAGTTGGACTCTTAACTGACTGAGCCACCCAGGCAGGCCATGTTTCTCATTTTTAAAGACAGTATTAAACTAATAGCATTTATTTTTATGTACAGAAAAATGCTTGAAACAGTGGCTGCCATATAATAATCACTTTGTAAATGTCAGTGATTTCTCCCCCCCCCCACCTCCCTTACACAGGTAGCTTTGCTATTTTTCTGAGCATAACTATTAGTCTGGATAGTTCAATAAAATGAATTTGGTACCCATGGTGCCTCAGGTCACAAGGTAGTAACTCAAGTCTACATCCTTCCCTGGGTTGATTGGCCCTATCCCCAGCCTGACACATACACTTCTTCTTCTCTGAGCTTCTTCCTCATCCCACAGGAGCCCATAATGAAACCTGACAGCAGGGCAAAGGACACATAGCCATCCTGAGTCCTCAGACTTCTAATTAGAGTTTTCTGAACAGAAGAAACATGGTTCCTCCGGTTGCTTCAAGGTGTCTCATCCACTTTCTAATAGGAAGTCTTTCCCAGCATTTTGCCCCCTTAGCCCCACCCCCCCCAGCACATATAAAGAGAGAATCTTTAGAGTAATTCAGTTAGCAAGTCAGTCAACAAGAAGACATGAATCTACAGAAAAATATGGAGGTGCTTTCCTCATAGAAAGTTGTTTTTCATAAACCTATTTCTGCTGCTAAGCAACCTTGATGATGCCTCTTGTAGAAATATAGCTAAAGAGAGTCCTTGATTGTCTACAGTGGATTAGGCTGACGCTCTTATGAGTCAGAAGAAGGTACCAGAGAAAGTTTAATTCCGGCTGGGATGAATGTAAAATATTTTGTAAGAAGCAAAATAAGAGCGGCATGCCCAGGTAGTGATGTATAAGGCATATAGTCATTTTACTCACACTTTGGGGTGTCAAGCTTGTTTGGGGAGTTAACTGTAAAGAGCTGGATTGTTCATTCATAGCTGAGTGGATGGAGTCATAGTGTGAGAGACAGTCTCCTGGTTCTCTTAAGAAGACTAATAATTAAAGTTGTGGTTAGATCTTACACCAATCTAAGGGAAGTCCAGTGGAACTCCCTGGAATCGAGAGAGCCTTTGAGGCAGATTCGATGTTGCAACTGTCAAATCCCACAGCATAGTCATTATGCTAAGGAGATGAGGTGAACTGTGAGCCAGCCAATAAGAACAGCTGGAGAGTGGTACCATTTCCAATTGCTTCAGTCTCTTGGCTCTATTTGGAGAGGTAGGGCAGGGGCAAAGCCAGCTCCACAGTTCCTTTTACAAAATTTAACACACTGGGTGGCTACGCCTCTCATTGCTGAAAACATGGAAAATTCTCTGTTGCAATTTCCTAAGCCTCCAAATATATATTTCCCCTAAGAACTAAATGTGGCTATTTGAACAAAGCCAATCAGTTAACATAAAGAACATTTGGAGGGAGAAATGTTTGGAGTGGGGAAGGGGGATTTCTTAGAAAGTTCTATGACTTCTTAAAAAAAAATTCAATGACTTCTTTACAAACTTCTTTGCCATCTTTTTGATAGTGTAAGAGTCTAACTAAAAATACCACTATAGGGGCACCTGGATGGCTCAGTGGGTTAAAGCCTCTGCCTTCGGCTTGGGTCATGATCTCAGGGTCCTGGGATCAAGCCCTGCATTAGGCTCTCTGTTCAGCAGGGAGACTGCTTTCCTCCTCTCTCTCTCTGCCTACTTGTGATCTCTCTTTCTGTCAAATGAAGAAATAAAATCTTAAAAAAAAAAAAACCACTATAAGCTACTGAAGATAAACTGCAAGAAGTGTTAAGAACTTCTGGGTATTTGAAAAATATTTCATTCATTCATTCATTCATTCATTCATTCAAGAGAGAGAGCTGAAAAGCACAACAGGGGGAGCTGTTGAAGGACAGGGAGAAGTAGGCTCCCCACTGAGCTGGGAGTCTGATGCAGGGCTCAATCCCAGGACCCTGGGATCATGACCCGAGCTGAAAGCAGACACTTGACTGACTGAGCCACCCAGGCGCCCTGAGAACCACTGTTTAGACCATCTTCAACACTTGGTTCTTTCTCCTTTGCTTCTAATCTCTAAAAATATCACCAAAACCCAGGGCTTCTCACAATAAATCTCTGTCTCTTCCTACTAATATGACTCCCTCCAGGCTGCTCTGTCCCACCCCTGAACTGTGGAGTAACATCTCAAGTGGAGGTAAGAAAAATAGAGAGCCTTAAAGAGATAACTGCCTCCTGAACTCTACCATTTTCTCCTTCCTGCTGGAGGAAATAAGACAAACCTATGGCACAGACTTGGCCATATAATTCTGAGTCAGTGTCAGTCTCATTGGTCAGGAAGCCATTTAACTTCACTTTGCTTCAAGCTTTCCATCTATAAAAGCAAAGCATATGACTTGCTGCCTACTCATTAACCAGGACTGCGCTGGGAAGACTTATGAACAAAGGTTTAGAGAGCTCCTGCAAGGAGTGGAGAAATCTCATCACCATGTATGTTCAAGGAAAAAGTGGAAACAGCCCTTGTCTGTGAAAATGAAAGAAGTTGCCTCCAAATCTGATGACAACTGTGTGCCATGAAGTTAAGCATAGGAAAGATCCAATGAATGCCAATAGAAGTTGCCAGAAGCAATGGAGATGAGAAGGGTGAAGCAGGCACCAGGATCCAGCAGCTGACCAGCTCTCTGGGGAAGTTGGGCACGCTGTCAAGAACAGTCAGAAGTCCAGAAGACTTTCCCCATATAATCCCTGCTTTGGACGCGTTCTATATCTTGATCAGTTTGTTAGTGACATAGGTTATGGGCAGGTTTCAATATTCATCAAACTGTACCAAATGTGCAGTGTATGTAAATTTTATCTTAATTTAAAATCAGTCTATCTAATCCCACTCAAACAAATGAGTTCCCTACTGTGCCATGAACAGCTATACTCCAATTACCTATTTTTATAATAGTCTCATATTTATATTTAACAAGATTAATGTATGCAAATATGGATATTCATGTATATTGTAATCATCGACACAGATTAAAATTGGCTACCTACCATTCTCTAAGAACTTATCTCTGCACATATATAATGCAGTGATAACCTTTCAAATGTCAAATGCCTTTGGAATTATCAAAAATAAAATTAAACTGTGAACAGCAGACTTTTAGTGTTAAATATGTTTTGCAATGTTCTAATTCATTAAAAATTCATAAAGCATGTGTGGAAATGTAACAACTCTATCAGAAGAATATTGGTTTGCCCAGATGATCCTATACTCTTAGTAAGCCTAGTAATAGAGTTTCCAATATATATTATTTAGACTGGAAGAAAAAACAGGCAACAGCAGTCATAACTGAATTCATGAATTGATTTTTGTTTGGTTCACTGTTCTGAAAAAGAAGATAAATCTTTCCTAGGTCACATGTGTGACTTACTGAGAACAATGAGTGTTTGAAAGCTGAGTCCTTACTAAAGAAAAATATCACACTTTTATAAATCATACATACGTGTGAAATTTGAGTTTATGTATTTGTTTTCAAATAGGAACTTCAAATAAAGAAATAACTTACTCAAGAATAAGTAAGAAATAAAACCCAGTAACTTAATTTGCCACCATTTTAATATTCTTATCAATACCAGCACGGGTTTGATCTTTAAAGGCAGTGAGGTACGGTCGTCACACCATCTTCCTCCTCATCATTATAGTTTGGGTTATCTAAGACTCTGAGATTTGCAGGCAGAAAGTGTATCCAGGAGTGCTCCAGGGAGGAGCCGCTGTGAGAGAGCCCAGGTAATGAGCGTGGAAGATGCTGAGCCACATGCAGTGGCAACAAAGACCTCAGCTGATCTCAGGAGGAATTCTGACGATGGAAGGAGACTCTTCTGATGACCCTTTTGGGGAAGAGGGGACCAGACTTTGTATTCTCACATCAACCTGTCATTGAATGTGGGCTGCCACAGAAAAGGGTCATGACCTTGAGAAAGAAAGCTTTCTTTGGCCGAGGGAGCCTTGGGCAGCCAGGAGAATGAATGCTTCAGACGTGAAGGGGAATCTGCTGTGGCACCACGGCATCCACTACAATCTTCATGATAGGGGGCACCCGGGTGGCTCAGTGGGTTAAAGCCTCTGCCTTCAGCTCAGGTCATGATCTCAGGGTCCTGGGATCCAGCCCCGCATCGGGCTCTCTGCTCAGCAGGGAGCCTGCTTCCCTCTCTCTCTCTCTGCCTGCCTCTCTGCCTACTTTGATTTCTCTCTGTTGAATAAATAAATAAAATCTTAAAAAAAATCTTCATGATAGAAGTCTCCTAAATGCCTGGCCATGTGTTAGGTTCTTTATGCACACTCTCTAATTCCCACTGAAGTCCTTTAAGGGGGAGAAATTTTACCACTTTTTCGAGCTGGGAAAAGCGAGGCTTAGGAAAGCTGAGTAACGTGCTCCCAAGATCAATCACCCAGCTACTGCTTAGCAGTACAGTGTTCAGACACAATCTACATGTATCCAAAGCCCTTGCTCTTTTTTTTTTTTTAAAAGATTTTATTTATTCATTTGACAGACAGAGATCACAAGCAGGCAGAGAGGCAGGCAGAGAGAGAAGGAAGCAGGTTCTCCGAGGACCAGAGAGCCTGATGTGGGGCTCGATCCCAGGACCCTGGGATCATGACCTGAGCCGAAGGCAGAGGCTTTAACCCACTGAGCCACCCAGGTGCCCCCAAAGCCCTTGCTCTTGATCAAAACTGTGGATGTAGAGTCAGGAGGCTGGGGTCCCCTCCCACTGACCAGTTGTGTAGTCTTCACTAAGACACAGCTCTGAATCTCTTCTTAATCTTCAGATGGTAGACATCTTCCTGAAGTATTCAGAGACCCTCCAGGGCACCAGAAACTGAGGAGGAAGGGGCAGCTGAGCCAGAGATAGAGGAATAACTTTTTTATGGATCTGCTTTCCAGGGCTGAGGGTATCCAACCATCAATTTGGAGGTGTCTATAAGGGGCAGTGAACTTGAGTGCCGTTAAGGCCAGTGTCAATATCCAAGGAGCTTTTGGGCAGTAGTGGTGTCTGTAGTCAGATGAGTAGCTATGGGTGTAGCTCTGGGTTGTCCATCCACCTGGAAGCAAGATCCCAGGGACAGAGAATTCAGCAAGAGGGGGAAGATGTTAAGGGTCCCAGCTGACAGGTGCCCATAGGGAGGTCTCCAGTCTGGCTGGACTAATAAAACTTTATTCTGGTTTACAAGGCCAAGGTGATCTTTACCTGCAGATATATTTCTCCCACCGCATCTATTACTACTCCTACTTCCTGCTCTGCCCTCAACTATATTAAGCTACTTCCCTTTCTACAAAATATACTATGTGCTTTCTTAGCTTCAGGTTTCTGCCTGGAAGACCATACTCCCTGACTTCTTTTCTTTACCTGGCTAACTGCCACTGATCCCTTAGAACTCTTCCAGGAAGCCTTCCTTGACCTCCCAAGATTGGGTTAGGTGACCCTCCTATGGTAAGCCAGAGCACCATGTATTAGGAGGATTGTATAATGACTGAGACATAATAAGCACTCTAAAAATAGTGGCTGTTAATTACTATTATTCTTCCTTCATAGCACCTATCACTCTGAATTGGAGACTATGCATGCCTTGCCTGGCCCTAGGCCTTTACTCTGTCTCTAGCATCTGCCATCTTGCATAGAATACAATAAATGCTTGATAAACATTTGTTGAAACAATAAAAACCTCATTCACACAACTGGGTAAATGTGGACTGGACAGTATGCAAGAAGGAGCAGAGAAGCAGGTGGGGAAGGCTCTCTTGCAACCTCCCAGAGACTAATCCACAAAATCAATGCCAGTCTCTCCCTGGAGGTGGGCTTGAGCTTTTATATGTGTTGGCTGCTGTGCTCAAGATTGTGTAAGCATTTGGGAGAAATCAGGCCTCCTGGGTGAAGACCTTCAGAGCCTGAAACTGAGTGGGCAGACAGGGATGGTCATGTGGGCAGGACCACTGTTCACAATGGGATTTTATCTCTCATTTTTTAAAAGAGGTAGTGTAGCTTATGGAATAAACATGTGATTTGGGGTCAGACATACCTGCATTCAAATCCCTATTTTTTTATTATTATTATCATTATCATTATTTTACATAGAGTTATGGCATAACTTTAAGAGAAGAGCCTTTGGGACAAAGATTTGAATGCCAGCCAGATCTGAATCTTAGCTCCTTTACTTCCTTGCTATGTGACATTAGATATACGTTGTACCTTCTCTGTGTCTTAGTATCCTCATCTTTAAGATGGACATAATTCTTCCTTCACCGGTTATTATGAGGATGGAATTAATCATTGTAAAGTTCTCAGAACAAGGCTTGGCATATACTAAGTACAGTATAAAGGTTTACATCATCATCCTAAGCCTCAACTTTCTCAGTGGAAAAATGGATATTATGTAGAACACTTAACACAGTGCCTGACATATAGCATGCTCTCTGCCATTATTATTATTATTTCTATTATTATTACTCCTCTTATAAGTGGAAGATACTTTCTTAGGGTGAACTTCATTGAATAATAGAAACTTCTTTCTTGTGGATGTTTTCGGTCTCTACTGATGATTTTGGGAGAAAAGGAGCTATTTCTCTATGGTTCTGAGCCAGTCACTTCCCTTGTGCCTTGCCTTTCTCACTAATCCTCTAAAAATCTCCTTCATGGGCCCAAACACTGCCATGTATACCTGTTTCTCTGGTACACAAGTAAAGGAGGAGTGTAGTGGTTTTCTTGGGCTGCCATAACAAAGTACCATAAACTCGATGGTTTAACACAACAGAAATTCATACTCTCACAGCTCTGGAGTCAGAAGCCTAAAATCAAAGCATCAGGAGGGCCATACCCCCTCTGAAGGCTGTATGGGAGAATCTGTCCTTGCCTCTTCCAGTTTTTTGTGGCTTCAAGCATTCCTGGGAGCCCAGTCTCTGTTTTTGTCTTCACATGACCTTCACATTTTGACTTCACATGACCTTCTTCCTATGTGTGTCCCTGTCCCAAATTTTCTTCTGCCTCTCCCTGTTAAGGACATCTGTCATCAGATTTAGGGCTCACCTTAAATCTTGAGATCCTTAATTATATCTGCAAAGACACTTTTTTCCAAATAGGTTTGCATTCACAGGTACCAGGGGTTAGTATGTAGGTAGACCATTTGGGGCCAACTATTCAACACAGTATATGGAGTAGCAGGGCCCTAATTAGGTCTAAATGGAATCTAACCCTCCTTCTTTTCCCTGTACACTTGTTCCAGTCTCATCCACACCTCTTTAATGGAATGGTCACAGCTGGGGGGGGACAAGCAATATATCCCAACCAAACAATCTCCTCCTTCCTGGGCTCTACTCTGGCCCATGTCTGCACCTGTTTCCTGCCTTGGGATTCACTGTGAGGAGCACATGGACACTCAAGGCTTATGTGCCTATGAAGGCTCATTCTGCTTGGCCCACCCAGTTGCCTCACAGATAGGCAGGAGAATCAGATGTCACTCTGGAACCTTGCAGTGCCAGCTTGCCCCATCTGGCCCTTCACCAGGGTCATCTCGGTCACACATCAGGTTTCATAGATGAGGCCAAAACAGGAGACCCTGGTGAGCTGGAATGAGTAGAGGCAGTGGATCTGGGTCAGATCAGGATTCTATTTGCACTTGGATCAGGCAAATAGGCTCAGAGAAAGAATCTGGGTCAAAAGCTTGGCAGACTGGCAGGAAACACAAGACCTGATATACAAATTAAAGTGGAGACTAGCTTTTCATCCACACAGGCCAGTTCTTAGTCTCCAAAGTCCTATTGAGGTGAGTCTGTGATATGTGGTATATCCTATATTATAAGGGCCAACTACATTTAGCATATATTCACTGAGCATTTGCCATATGCCGGGATCTAGGGATACACAGAGAGAGAAGACAATCCTTGTGTCTTCAAGTTCATTAAAGAATATCAGGGGACACATAAAGAACTACCTCCCTTACAATGTGAGAACTCTACGTACACAATGTTATAAGAGGTCCAAGGAGAGAGTAACTCATTCTGCTTTGAGTTAGGGAATGAGCCATGATGGAAGCACAGAGGAGGTAACATTTGAGTGGGATCTTAAAGAATTCTATGAAGAATGTGGGAAGAGCAGAAGGTATACTGTCCATCTGATCAAGTGGGTGCCTCTTCTTCCCCTCCTTCTATTTGTTTATCTCATCTAAAACCCGGCTCTTGCATGAAAAGAACTACCTTCATGTGAGAACTTTTCTTCCCCAAGATTTTGTTTACTTATATATTTTATAGAGAGAGAGGTGGGGGAGGGGCAGAGGGAGACCAAGAGAGAATCTCAAGCAAACTCTGTGCTGAGCACAGAGTCAGACACGGGGCTCAATCCCACGATCCTGAAATCATGACCTGAGCTGAAATCAGGAGTTGGGACACTTAATTGACTGGGCCACTGTCTATTTTTTTATTAGAAATCTAGAGACAGGTATGAAACCTGTCCTGCAGGTAGGCTATGGCCCAGGGAAACAACCAACCAGAAAGCCTCCTGTTGTGAGGAAGTGGTTTGGTGGATACTGGCTGAAACAGTAGAGGCCCCTTAGCCACGCCCACTGCTATCCAGACAGTTGTAAACTTCAGGACCTCGGCATGTTTGTTTGTTTGTTTGTTTGTTTTTAAAGACTTTATTCACTTACTTGAGAGAGAGAGAGAGAATGAGACCAGGAGTGGGAAGAGGCGGAAGGGGACACAGACCCTCCGCTGAGCAGAGAGCTCCCAGGATTCAACCAACTGAGCCACCCAGGACCCCTGGACCTCAGTGTGTTTTAATGATGTATCACTGTTGAGATGATTTTGTGACCTCTTTGGATATTTTTTCCTTCTTAAAAATGTTTTCCAGGGGTGCCTGGGTGGCTCAGTTGGTTAAAGCCTCTGTCTTCTGCTCAGGTCTTGATCCTGGGGTCCTGGGATCGAGCCCCGCATCAGGCTCTCCGCTCAGCGGGTAGTCTGCTTCCCTCCTCTCTCTGCCTGCCTCTCTGCCTACTTGTGATCTCTCTTTCTGTCAAATAAATAAATAAAATCTTTTAAAAATGTTTCCCATTTATTTTACGTATACTATTGTTGTCTCTAAAACTCCAAGAAGGCATTTATGATCTCAGTCTCTGGTAAAATGTAAAAAGGTAAGAAGGCTCATTACTCTTTACTCCCTGTTCCATATTTTTCCAGTATTTAATGAGTATCTCTGAACTTTTCTAGACATATCTTGCAACCAACATCTTAGTAATTAGTAGTAATTTTTTAAAATTTTTTTTAAATTTATTTATTTGTCAGAGAGAGAGGGAGAGTGAGCGAGCGAGCACAGGCAGACAGAGTGGCAGGCAGAGGCAGAGGGAGAAGCAGGCTCCCTGCAGAGCAAGGAGCCCGATGTGGGACTCGATCCCAGGACGCTGGGATCATGACCTGAGCCAAAGGCAACCAACTGAGCCACCCAGGCGTCCCTAGTAGTAATATTTTTAAACTAGTAAATGGGGCACCTTCATGGAGTATTAATTTTATCTAATTATTATTATGTCACACTTAAGTAACCTAACTGGGTAAGTTCAAATGTATTGCAATATTAAAACAAACATGGATATATTATTCAGCATCTTACATGTAAATTTACATGTAAATATGTATATCATTGAATATATATCATATCTATTTTATATATGTATATATATCATATATGTCAGCATTGCATATAAAATTCAAATAAATTTTAGAATCAAAACAATAGACTTCCAAAAACATGAAAGAAGCCAGACATAAAAGGCTACATATCACATGAATCCATTTATATGACAAAAATTCTGAAAAAGGCAAAATTATAGGGATAAAATTCATATCAGTGGTTTCCAGGGGTTGAGAGAAAAGGAAGGAAATTACAGAGGAGCACGAGGAAATTTGGGATGACGGAAATGTTCTATATCTTGATTGTGATGGTGGTTACATGATTACATATACTTGTAAAAATTTAACCAGCTATACAATTTAAAAGGGTAATTTTATTTTATGTAAATTATATCTCAATAAACCTGACTTTAAAAAGAGTCAGGTTACTTTGGGCTCCCTTTCCAGGCTAATTCACTACTGCATCCATTCTTTCTTACCTGCTTTTAGAAATACCTGAAGAGTTTGAGAATTACACAATTAGTGTCTCTTCTCTAAAAGAGGGGGTCTGAGTGTGATTTGAGTGAGATAGACCACAAGATCTTGAACAATTTAAGCTTGAGCAAGCATTTCGGAATAGGAGACAGACAGATAGATAGATAGATAGATAGGAGCCTTTAAATATATATAAAATACCAACATACCAACACACAATAATTTAGAGACACATAATTATTTATCCAAGCTTTCCTAAACTTCTTTATTTGTGAAATATTCACTTGGCACTAAATACCAGTAAGGCATTTGTATCTGTTTCTTTTGGTACAAAATACTACAGACTGGGTGGTTAAAACAACAGAAATTTATGTTCTCACAGTTCTAGAGGCTAAAAATCCAAGATGGAGGTATCAGCAGATTTGGTTTCCTTGAGGCCTCTCTCTCCTCTTGGCATGTAGATGGCCGTCTCCTTCTTGTGTCTTCTAATTGTCTTCCTTCTGTGTGTGTCTGTCTTCACCTCCTCTTTTATAAGGGCACCAGTCATGTTACATTGAGGCCCATCTAAATGACATCATTTTGACATTATTACCTCTTTAAAGACGCTGTACCCAAATCCAGTCACCTTCTTGGGGTTAGAACTTCAACATACGAATTTAGGAGATACAATTCAGCCCATAGTAGCACATTTCCCCCTCCTTCCCCCCCTTCACCATGTGCTCTTCTACTATTCTAGCCGTCCCTCCAGCCATGCTATTTCTCCCAAGATGTAATTTCCTCTCTCTCTTTTTGTGTGTGTGTGTGGGGTTACTGCCATGCTCTGGTCAAACATTTGCAAGATGGAAGGCAACTCAAAGGCCAAAATACACTAAGGATGTCATGACACAGTCTGCAGGCCCAGACGGAAACGTGTGTCATTTAGTATTTTCTTTTGTTTGGGTATAGTCCTACAAATCTTTCTGCAAAAGGGGATGTGGAGCTGCCTTGAACTCTCGAACTCTGTCGGCAATGTATGGGACGTGGCAAATAGGAACTGAAGTACTTCCCACCGCGCACATAGCCACGGAGTCGCTGCTGCCACACAGGCGAATGCCGAGAAATGGGTGAAGAGCACATCAGCTGCAAGGAAACAACAGTCCTGGGTTTTAGCCCAGCTTCTACAGCTAGCATGGGTCGTTAATGGTCACGTGAAGATCAGATCCGGAAGTAAACGATCTCTGAGCAGTGTAATCATTTCAAGCTGAAACTCTCTCTCTTCCCACTGAAAGGCAGGGAGACTTACTGAACTTCTGGCAAAGGAGCATCTGCTGGCTCGGCTTCCTCTACCACAAGACCATATTCCCAGGCAGCTCTTGGAGAATTGCAAGCCAGTCTCTCCTTTGGTATTTGCACGGTCTCACAGAGCAGCAAATGGAAATATAAATAACGAGACTGTATCTATCAAAGCAGTCGATGCAGGCTCTGTACTTTTAAGTTCAACTTTTGAGCAAAATCCTGAAGATGCCTTAAAATTACTACTAGGTCTAAGAAGCAAGGAGACAGGCAAGGTTTCATGTGAGCTATGCATGGGGGTCAGTGCATGATATAAATCAGGATGGTCAAAGCCAAGGGGACCTGGATAGGAAGGAGGGCAGACACTGTAATTGCAACACCAATGCCATAAGGAAGGGAATCGAGTAGTTACCACGGTACTAGCTACCCTTTACTGAGCATGACCTGTACTTGATTCTCTACATATCACAGGCACAATCCACGAGCAGCATAGCCATTTGCCTCTTATGACCCCTAGTTCTCAGAGGAGGGCCTGGAAGCCCTGTAATATGTAGTACTCCACAGAGGTAGAACCCAAGTACCAAGGTTTCTTGTTTTATGCTTATGGTTCTCCGCTGTCCATGATAATGGCCATGTCCTGATTTGTAGTTTATTGTAGTGAACAAATGGAATAAACTTTGAGGAGACCAAACAGTTTATCCCTAAGTGTGGTTTTAATTCTGCTCAAGTGATTTTTTTCAATTGTCTGCAAAGTTCAGGGACACCATATCACATCAGACTGTGCTAAGAGGCTGATGCTTCAAACAAGGGAACACTGTTGATTTTTGTGTTCCAAGGTTCTGATGTCCAGAGTGCACCAACTTCAGTAAAGAGTGTAGCCCCTTATTGAAAAGCGTGGGATTCACCGCCCTCCCCCTGGGCTCTGTCCAGTTCACAGCAGTTCGGAAGGTGTGGTCTCTCCAGGGTTGAGATTACTGTTTAATGGGAGACAGGAAAGACTGGGTTTCTGAACAAGAAGCGCACAGATACATTTGACCCTATTTTCCCAGAGTGAGTAGGGGATTGCTATAATGGTTGGTGCAAATTGGAAAGGTTGGTGGGGATAATTTGGAAGAGGTCAGGAGGGAAATAAATTGTTGAAGGAAGTGAATAAAAGAGTAGGAGGAGCATTGAGTGATAGCACTTGTGGCTCAGACACTTAACAGAGCATCTCAACATGCATGGGTAGAGTAACAAAGTTTTTGATCCCTGGGTTGGACTCTGAAACTTCAAGCTAGACCTGCCCTAACTCTGGTGCCTTGGCTTGTGAATTCCCACAGGCTGTGACTAAGGTCTTTTCTTGGGTGGGGTGGGGTGGGGGTAGGGCAAATGACTAGGTCAGAAGGAAAAAGAAAGATGACTGGCTACCATTATACCTGCAACTCAGAAGGAGTCCCTGCCTTCCGCTCTGACTCATGCTGTTGCTGTCATAGTGTCTTTAACTCACCCAACCTAGAAACCCAAGAATCAATTTTGACACCATCAATTCCCTTGGGCATTATATCTGGTCTCCAATACCGAAGGGTTTTATCCCAGGTTATTGTTAGAACATTCCCCTGTTCCATTCCACTGCCTCCCTTTGGATCTAGTGCCTCTGAACTGGTCTTCCTGTCTCCAGTCTACCCATTATAGTCCATTCTTTGAGACTATGTGACTTTTCATAAAATCACATAAACCACCTATGTGATCTTTCTGAGAAAGAAACCAGTCCTATCATTCCCCTACTTCCCATTGCCCAGAGTAGTGGTTCTCAAGTAGATGCTACCCTGAACTCCTAAAAACTCCAGGAGCAAAATTGCACATTTATTCTATGTGACAGTGTCAGTTAATGATGAACAAATATTCTGCATGCATCCTCATGTGTTCTACCATTTTCTGAGGTTAGGTTGGTTCATGTGAGTACTTTTCTCCAATGGATTGTGAGCAAAAGTGATAGTATGACTTCCAGGTGGAGATGGGGTGCCTTCTCCATGCTCTGTCCCCTGATCCAGGAACCTTGGAAGAAGTGTTCTCAGTGGCTTTGCTGCAACATGGAGGGGGTGCTTCCCAATCCAGAGTGGACCTCACTTGAGCAAGAATAAACCTTTATATGTTAAACTACTGAGATTTAGGGGGGGGGCTGTCTGATACAGCAGCTAAAGTTCTATATCTGAACAATATTATCCCATGATATGGCTCACTGAATAGGAGAGCTCCTTTTCTCCTGAATGATGTTTTATCAACTCAGTTTGGTAACATGCTATGTCTCATACTTATCCATGGTTCTGATTGGAAGTCATGGAAGTTGGATGACTTTATTAAAAAGTGGGAAACAATTAGTTCCTTCTTAATAATTGTGGCATTTGGGAAGATTAAAAAGAAATCTATGAAAACATGATTGATTGGGAAGACAGTATAAAAATGGAGTCCTTAAGAGTGAATATTGGGGACCGTGGCCTACAGGATAAAGTCCAAAAATGAAGTTCATGTCAAAGCAGAGGAGACACAAAAACCTTTCTGGCTTTGTTAGTAATGGCTTCTTGTCACCCTATGCTTCACTCAACTTGGACCTCAACTCCCACATCACACATTGCCTTTTATGTGACCTTGCCCTTGTAAACACTAATCCTTCATTTTCAGCCTGTCCAACTCATCCTCACCCTTCAAGACCCAGCTTAAATGTTATCTTCTCCACTGAGTTCCCACATCCCTCAGCCATGACTTCAGTCATAGCACCTCTTTCCTAATATTGGAGTTTTCTCTATCAGGTATAACTCTTCACTAAAATGTGGACTTCTACACAGGTAGTGATGTCGTTATGCATTTTTTATCTCTGTGTCCCTAGAATCCTAGAATAATACCTGGCACACAGATGTTCACAAGATGCTTCGGGGTACCCTTCTAGGCACCCCAAATGGGTTAGCCACACATGGCAATGGATAAACTATTTATGTAAGTGGCCCCCCTGCTTTTCCTCCAGCATGCCTAGCCTGTTTTCCCCTCAGAACCTTCACATTTGCACCCACCTCTGCCTGGAACCTCTTTTTCCAGACCTCACAGAGCTCTCTCCCTCTCATCAATTGGGATAGACACCTCTTTCTTAGAGAGAAGCTTTCCCTGGTTGCTTTCCCCTTCTCTCTCCTAACTCTGCTTTATTTCTTCATAGCACTCATCATCTGGCACATTATATTATATTTACTGTTTGTTTGCTGTTTGTCTTCCCTAGTAGACTGTAAGCTCTACGAGGCCAAGAACTTTGGCTTGTTCACTGTACAAGACTAGTTCCCGACATGCCATGGGTACTCAAAACTCTCCCTGAATAATAAATAATAAAATAACCATACTTTCAGAAATCAAATCTGAAACCCAGTCCTACCTTCTCAACTGTTCTCTTCCTGAAGCCATAACACTTGAGAGTGGGAAAGGAATTTAGAAGGTTCGCTTTGACCCAGTATTTCCACTCAGCTGAAGTGGAAACAGAGTCTCAGTGTAGTGACTCATGGAGCGGAAACTAGACCCTTGTCTGACTTTTGGTTTTGACTTCTAGCACAGTGCCTTGCATGTAGTGAATATTCAGTTAATCAATGAGAGTTAAATTGAACTAAAAAAAGGAAAGTCTGAACATAGTTTGCTATCTATATACACCTTTCTGCCTCAAAATAAATTGAGCTCAAAGGACATGGATCTCTAGAGAATGTTGCTTGAGAAGGCAGAATTGTAGCATCTGGGGACCCAGGCTCTCACCCAGAACACATGGACCTTGTTGGGTAGAATCAAACCAGTCAACCACGGAACTGTCTGACCTTATATATATAAATCACCCAAATCTGCAGACGTGGATGGCATTGTGTTGGTCACCAAAGGTTATTAAGGGTCAATAGAGAAAAGAATCTCTCTTTTGACCTAGACACAACAGGTTGGCTGCCTGATTTATGGGTCTCTAATATGCATCCCAACACAACTAATCCCCTCACCTAAAGCCATTGCAGACAACCTCAGTGACCACAGTGTGCCAGCTCTGAGCCTGGAGGCCACCTCACAATCCCACACCAGCCAAAGAGCTTTTGCTAGTCAATTGGAGCTGGCATTTAAAATAAAATGATTCTGCCTGTGTTCTCCTCTAGGATTTTGATGTATTCCTGTCTCACATTTTGGTCTTTCATCCACAGCAGCTTCTTGCTAGACACATCTCCAAAGGCAAGGGAAACAAAACAAAAATGAACTATTGGGACTTCATCAAGATAAAAAGCTTTTGCACAGCAAGGGAGACAGTCAACCAAGCCAAAAGACAAGTGACAGAATGGGAAAAGATATTTGCAAATATCTTATCAGATAAAGGGTTAGTCTATAAAGAACTTATCAAACTCAACACCCAAACAAACAAATAATCCAGTCAAGAAATGGGCAGAAGACATGAACAGACATTTCTCCAAAGAAGACATACTGATGGCCAACAGACACATGAAAAAAATCTCAATGTCACTCAATATCAGGGACATCCAAATCAAAACCACAATGAGATACCACTTCACACCAGTCATAAAGGCTGAAGTTAACGAGTCAGGAAACAACAAATTATTGGTGAGGATGTGGAGAAAGGGGAACCCTCTTACATTGTTGATGTTGATGGGAATGCAAGCTGGTGCAGCCACTCTGGAAAACAGTATGGAGTTTCATCAAGAAGTTAAAAATAGAGCTACTCTATGACCCAGCAATTGCACTGCTATGTATTTACCCAAACGATACAAAAGTTGTGATCCAGAGGGGCACCTATACCCCAATGTTTATAGCAGCAACGTTCATGATAACCAAACTATGGAAAGTGACCAGATGTCCATCAACAGATGAATGGATAAAGAAGATGTGATATGTATATACAATGGAATATTACTCAGCCATCAAAAAAGGATGAAATCTTACCATTTACAATGATGTGGATAGAACTAGAGAGTATTATCCTAAGCAAAATAAGTTAATCAGAGAAAGACAATTATCATATGGTTTCACCCATATGTAGAATTTAAGAAACAAAACAGAGGATCATAGGGGAAGGAAGGGAAAAGTAAAATAAGATGAAATCAGAGAGGGAGATGAACCACAGCAGACTCTTAACTTAGGAAACAACCTGATGGTTGTTGGAGGGGAGGTGGGTGGGGGAATGGGGTAACTGGGTGATGGACATTAAGGAGGGCACATGATGTAATGAGCACTGGGTGTCATATGCAATGAATGAATAACTGAACCTTACATCTGAAACTAATGATACACCACTATATGTTAACTAATTGGATTTAAAAAGTTTTTTAAAAATTGAATGATCCACCACCCTAGCTTTTAGTTGTATAAAGCCAGGACCCAAATGCATAAATTATCCTAAATCTTGCATCTATCTCTGTGTCATGTATTTCTGAATGAAAAATAGTAAACTGTCTTGCAGGATTTGTGCCCTTCCTTCCTTCTTTCCTTCCGCTCTCTTTCTTTCTTTCTTTGTATTTTTTTCTCCTAAACATCTAAGGAATTTTTTCTCAGTGAACTGAACATTAAACTATAAATTTTCAAGTCCCACATGATCTGCCATCTCTCTCACTCTCTCTTTTTCCTGTTAAACAAAGCCATCTATGTGTGGCACGGTCCCCTTAACCTGTGTCCTCGGTCTACATGGTCGTGGAAGATGCAATGTTTTGGTGAGTCACTAGGTGGCATGTAATAGAGGCATTTGGAGAGCTATCCCAGAAAGTGCATTTTTAGAGCACTCCACAGTTCTCCATGTTGGCTGCCATTGTCTGGTGGGCGTGTTGGAGTTAATCCATTGCCATCTGTCTTTATTTTGCTAACTTACTCAGTCGGACGCCACACAATTGAGTTCTGCAAATGTCGGCTCTCCAGTACAGCAATTACCAAGTCTCTTTCTAAACAATATCACCGCACAGCATTCTTCCTGCCTTGCATAGAGCTTGAAACATTTAGGCTCATTTTGAGTTGCTTTGCTTATAGGGCTCTTCATCTTCAAAGATTAAGAAAAATTGGTCTGAACTCAAAGCCACAACAAGGCATGGCTTCTCTCTCCAAACTGAGAACATGCCAATCGACATGTTCCTATTATACAAAAACCCCATGAGGCATAGCGGAGGACGTGGGCTGTGCTGATCCAGGCTTCACTGGCACCACCACCTCCTCCAGGATGCAGACACTCAGAATGCATTTTGTGGTTGTTGAGGATGTTGTTATTTTAATATTTGAGGTGCTGGTGGGAGGGGTAAGGAGTGAAGCATGTGGCAGTAAGGGGAGAAGCAGAAAGAAAAAAGGAAAGAGAAGGGGAGGGGAGAATGAGCTAATATTTGAATGACATCCTGCCATTGCTGTTCCAAAAGATGGGTGAAGTAATAATTTCCATAGCCTAGAAATGGTATTTGTTCTTCCATTGCTTGCTTATGCATTCCTTCATATACAGGAGACCCACTGTCTATGTGAGACACTATATGTGACACTCCAGATATGGGTGGGATCTGTCACCCAGAGTCATGCCCTCTTGGAGCTTACATCTTGTAGGCAGATAGAAAGTAATCAAACACAACAAGGGTGAAGGCTGTTGTGAATGAGACACTTGGGTTGTTTCACAAGCCCAGAACAGGGGCCCTGATCTCATGTGAGGTCAGAGGATAATGAAGATAGTGAAGAGGAAGGGGGCTTTAGAGGATCATCCTTTCTGTGCTCCCATATAACCGGTATTCTGCCTTGCAATTAGCAGATGCTAGATTAGAACCAGTCTATTGGGTGACCAAGTAGCAAGTTTTATTGGGCATGGAGAGAGCAAGAGCTAGCAGCATGGGAACCACAGTGAGAACACAGCCCTGTCCCTGATGAAGAGGCAAGAACTTCTCTTACACAGCACAGATTTCCATCCTTACTACTGTTTGCCAGTTTCTTAGCTGTGGCTCCACCTCTCCCCCAACCTATTTCTTCCTTAACTACTTGCTTTGGGCCTTATTTCTCCACCAAAATTATATGAAGACCCCCTTTCATCTTTTATCTTTAAGTCAATTTTGCTCCAAGTTTTAAAGTAGTGATTAACCAAAAGTGAATTAACATTAGCATAGGAGTTTACCATACTTTTTTGGAGTAAATTCTTCAGATTTGATTCACTAAGTTTTAGAAAATATGACGCAAGGAAGAGACATGAAAAAAGGAAACCTCCGATCATGTTTTTTTGTCTTATCCATTGTATTTCTGTGCTTTCCAGACTAACTTCCATTTTATTCTATTTTACCTTTTGGCTATAAATAAAGCAAAGGGAGCCCATATTCTAATGCATTGGCATACAATTCAAGCAAAGAAGACCTACGGATCTGTAGTTTTTAGGAGCTATAAGCTCCCTGAATTTTGTTGTAGGTGTTGGTATACATGGACATTTTTGTAGTTTAATATGGTCTCATTACTTACCAGTGCCTTTGTAAATGACCCAGTCTCATAGGACTTTATCTTGACAACCCTATTTATTTATCATTAAATATTTGAGGTCTGAGTCTTTTAAGGTCATCTCCTGGGAGAATTGTATGAATAGGTAATTTGAAGACCAATCCCAGCAACAATAACATGGGAAGGCTTTGTTTTACTTTATTTCAGTTACCAAATTCCTCGGTGGGGGATGGGGGACATTCTTCTGCATGGACGCCGTAACCATGAGAAGTTCATGTGGGTGGGATCTCCTGGAACAGTGGCTTGTTCTGTGGGGTGGTTCTGGGTAGAGCAGTGTGCCATTTTGTTCCCCCCCTCCTTCTAGGATCTGCCTATACCATGAACCTGGGGAGGGAGGAAAGTGCAGAGGACAGTGGGGATGCCAGGAGAAGAAGAAATGTTTCTGGAGCTGAGTAGACACTGGAGAGATGGCCCCTTAAGGTGGCTGCAGCAGTTACCATGGCAACCTCTGACGAGGATGCTGGAGGCCACTAGAAGCAGTTCTGAGAAATGTTCTTCCATTTTCGATCTCTGATTACATGTGACATAACTGACCAGACTCATTCTCGAGACTCTTCCTTCCTAGGCTTATATGACACGAACCCTCTTGTTTCTGCTCTTTACCCCGCGTGACCTTTGTCAGTCTCTTTTGCAAGCATTTGCTTTGCTCCCTCTTCATTCATTCATTAACCAGGGTCATAAAATCCTTGGTTTTAGAGCCCCTGCCTTCTTTCTCCTCTCTTTTCTTCTCTCTCTCTCTCTCCTTTCTTGGTTTGAGCTATAAGTTGTCCAGAGAAGATACAGCTGAGATTCAGCAAGGAGGAAGCTGGTGTTTGCTGATTTGTTGAGTGCTTACTATGCACTTTGCCCATCCTTGTGCAGTGCACCTGTCGTGCTTCAGTTCAGCCCTACAATAGCACTGCAAGGAAGGTGTGTCACCATTCTTTGTCCTTTTGTACACTTGTAACTTTGGTCTGAAATTCTTTTTCTTCCTCCCTCCTCTCATCTTCCAAAATTCTACTCCTTTTCAAAACCCAGTTCTGTGATCATTTCCTTTATGGTATCTCTCTTAACTCCCCAGGCCCTGTTAATCTCCTCATGTGAGTTCCATGGCATTAATATCATCCTTCTAATAGATCATTTACCAGATTCTATTACTCAGCACAGTTTGCAAACTTCCCCATCCACCCAAATTGGCTTTAGGGTGTTAGGGGACAAGATGGGATCTTCCCTATGTGTGGGTATCCTAATATCACAGCACTTGCTAGCACATGGACAGGTATGTAAGACCTCTGCATTTATTATATGCTCACAAGCCTTGGTTTGCTCTGTGTATTAGCTCAAGCAATTCTCACAATAACTCTGTGAGCTAGGTCATCATCCCCATGTTACAGATGAGGAGAGTAAAGTTGAGAGAAGTTAAAGAAATTGCCAAAAAGCACACAGGCAGAATTTGGACATGAACCAGCGGAGACTAAAACTTGAGTCTACACTGTGTTGCATGGTCACACTCTGGCTGGGGTATGTGCCGCCATTGTCGTCTGACAGTCAACAGAGAACAGCACTTGGCAAGGGCTCTGGCACAACTCAAAGCTGAAGAAAACATACATGACTTCATGACAAAGGAGTCAATGAATGAATCCACATCTGTAAGTCATTCATGCAGTCCAGCCTGGTTCCTGCTCATTCAACCTCCCCCTCAGCTCCCCTCTTTTATTTCCATAAATGCTCCTTTAGTTCCTACCTCTCTCGTCCTGTGTTGACGTCTTATAACACCTTCTGGGTGAGTCCCTCAGGAGCCTCCTTCCTGCCGTCCCTGCACCCAGCCATTCTAAACAAACCTTCTGAAAATTAATTCTCAAACTCTGTTGTTGGATTTACACTAAAGGATTTATTCTGGCTTCTGACTCACAATTAACTAAAATCCAGGTACTCAAAGCTAACCATCAAGGTGTCACCCTCCCTTATGAGAGTCGTTTCCCTACACATCTGAATCATTTTGAACCAAGTAATTTTTTTAAAGCTTTTATTTATTTATTTAACAGACAGAGATAACAAGTAGACTGAGAGGCAGGCGGGGGGCAGGGGAGGGAAGGGGAGGTGGTAAGCAGGCTCCCAACTGAGCAGAAAGCCTGATGTGGGGCTCAATCCCAGGATTTTGGGATGATGACCTGAGCTGAAGGCAGAGGCTTTAACCCACTGAGCCACCCAGGTGCCCCGAACCAAGCAGTTTTGTTTACCACCCCTGGCTCACAATTTGCCTATTTCGCCTCCAGACTTTTGCCCGAACCATTCTTCTGTAGTTTGAACACCTATTATACATCAGGAACTGAGCTTTGTTCTGGGAATACAGAGATTAAGACGTCAGTCTCTGAAGCTCAGAGATTAGTGGAGAGACAGCCGAAAGAGCAATTACAAGGCACTGTAATTGTGGTAGGCAAGCCACAGGGAAGCCCGGGTTGCTATGGAAGCACATACGATGTCCTTTTCCCACATCTCCAGTAACCTCATCTCTCAGCACTCTCCTGGCTCTGCTCTGCTTTCCCAGGTCAGTCTCCAGGCCTGCCCCTTATTTACTCCCTCAGGCCCTTCTTCTCACAGATGCCATCAGATTGTTCTGCACTTACTTGTATGTTTTGATTCATTCATCATAAAAACATCTTTCTATGAACTTGACCTTTTCAATGGTGAACTGTCATGGGGGAGGAGAAGATAAAAGAAGGGAAACTTGAAGAAAGAGTGGTGTGCCTACCCGGGAAGAATGCATACAAGAAAAGAACAGTGTAAGTGAAAGACATGAATGGCTTCTGTTGGATTCTACCCTCTTTATCCCCTACAGTGTGCCTGGAAGAGAAAGGGTCACATGTAACTCAAACCTGACCTACTAAACTTGGTGGGAGACCCCTTAAAGAGTAGCTTACAGAAGACAGGGGACTGTTTCCATGCAGCTGGACTGACCATGAAATGTATAAGACACATCCTTAAGAGTTCCTGGGTGACTCAGTTGATTGAGCATCTGAGTCTTGATTTTGGCTCAGGTCATGATCTTGGGGTCATGAGATCAAGCCCCACATTGGGCTCTACACTCAGTGGGGAGTCTGCTGCAGATTCTCTCTCTCTCTCAAATAAACAAATAAATCTATCTTTAAAAAAAAAAGACACATCCTCAGAATTCCAAGAAATACTAGGGGGCCAGTACTATTGAAAAGAAGGACCAACATTCCATGGAGGATGTGGTTGAGCAAACTAAATTTGTCCTAAGGGTTGACAGTCTCATTTGTGTGCAAAGCTAATGAAGCCTGGGGAACACTCACACATAGCCCACTTGTGACTCTATAATGATCTACCAATTGACGGAAGGGAAGCAGGCCCTATAAGAGATGATCCCAGGGAAAACGGAACAGTTAGCAAGACTCACCATGGCCTGGCTGGTCCCACAAGCTTCCCCACCATCCTGCCAGAAGAACCCTGTCATTCTAGTACCTGCATCCCAGGCACTTGTTTGATATGAAAATGTATCAGCCACATCTATGGGTTAGCCTTCTTGCCCTCAGTTCCAGCATGTATCTCTCTGGCTCTAAGCCTTCCAACATTGCATTTTTCCATGACAGCCATCTGTCAGCAAGCTGAGGATATCTCTGCTTTCCTTACAGTCCTGAGGTATGGATCCTGGGCACTGGGCTATGGAACGTTCTCCTTGCCTAGCGCAGTCATTCTAGGGGCTCAGTGGGGGAGAATCTCCTGCTGGCTGAAACTTCCTTGCCATGACAGGTTTCATTTTATATCAGTAGTTCATGGGCTGAGAGGGTGGTACAGAGAAGAGGAACATGGAAAGAAAAGAAGATGCCACACATCACTAAACTCAGCATAGCTTTGGGGCAGAGATGCAGAGATTTGATAAAGGTCCAGAAATCCAAATCCTGGGTTGTACTTACTAGGTTGGCCTGTGTATTGAGCTAAGCAAACAGATCTGTCTCCTTGACAACCAGAATACAAGTATGTTTTACCTATATTATCTACCCTCTTTGCTGAAGTCAGTGCATAATTAGTGGAGAAAAAAAACGTAGGTGCCAGGCAAAAGAGCCCATGTCTCTTAAACAACATCTAACTCCCACTCCTCTCTAGGCCAGGGGCTGCCTCTTCTACTTCATTAACATCTCACTTGTCAAATTTATCAGCTGTGCCTTTTACTTGCTGGTGGAAAGCTAATACAACTTTGCCTCTCCCTGTCAGTCAACACTGTTGAGAGACCTGATAAGAAAATTTGCTTAGAAGGTTTATCTGGAAAGTTCTGTTTATAGAGGCACACCTCAGTAGCTCTAGACACTAACTATAAAGAACCTCCTTCGTGTGGGAGGGATATGGCCACGTGGTCACCATCTTGAACAAGAAGGAGAGGCCTTTCCTCCTCTTGATGGAACCCACACTCGTGTTTGCTGTCTTGACGTATAAGACAAGCCACGTTAGCTACAAAGTGTTTGAAATGAACCGAACCCAGCGATTTGCCCAATAAGTAGGACCATCTCAAGGACGTGGGAGGCAGCAGCCTCTAAATACTTAGGGATCCCAAGGACACACTCTCCTGAGATAAGCAGCAACTAAAATAAAGAAGCCAGTCCTGGGAAGATGGAATCTCACCCTCAACTCTGGAATGACCTTTCCCTGTGTCTGTTCTCGCCACCAGAGCCACGAGCCAGCAGAGAGGATGGTCAGTATGAGAGGACAACATCCCGACTTCCTCCTGACTGGACTCAAAGGGCCTACGAGGCTATGTTTAGAGTGAGTCATTATCATCTTGAGCTCACTGCACACTCACACACCTGGGCTTATCCCCACAGTTGGAGTCTCCCCAGGGTGGAGGAGGACAGGATGGAAGCCAAGTGGGGAGAGAGAAAGAATGAACATGAGTGTAGAGGCCCTGGTTCTTCAAAGCACAATTATAAAACAAATATCCTGAGAAGATTAAAGTGAGTTGCTTCCCCTCCCTTCTCTCCCTCTGCCAGGTCTTTGCAGGATAAGTTCAGAAACTGTGTGGAGAATAGGAGGAGCTTGTAAACACATGTTGCACACAGGGTGTGTACACCCCCCAACACACATAGGTCTGTATGGGTGTGCTGGTGCCTCTGGGTGCATGCGTGGAAACCCACGTGATGCTGCAAAACAGAACAAGCACCACGCATGCAAGCCTAACCACAAACCAATTGCCAAATCCAACTCTGATGGGAAAAGCTATTATTTTCCAAGTCATCAAGTGCCCTGTTCCCATTCCAGCTGCCCTTCTGGGAATCACCTAGCGTGGTTGTGGGGGAAAGAGCAGGGGAAAGTCATGAGGTAGAATGGAACAAAGGAGAATGTCTCCCAATTGTCTTAATCGACATCCTGATGGGGAGGTCACTTAGAGTGGAAAAAACTCTAGGGGCACCTGGGTGGCTCAGTCAGTTAAGCATCTGCCTTCAGCTCAGGTCATGATCTCAGGGTCCTGGGATCAAGCCCTGCATGGGGTTCCCTGCTCAGTGGGGAGCCTGCTTCTCCCTCTCCCTCTTCCCTTACCCCCACTCATGCTATCTCTCTCTCTTTCAAATAAGTAAATAAAATCTTTAAAAGGAAGGAAAGAAGGATGGAAGGGAGGGTGGGGGAGGGAGAAAAAGACTCATTAGGAATGAGTTGGGGCTGGATCTCAGGCAACCTTCTCTGACAGTGTCCTGCTGGCTTTTGCCAAGAAGCAGGAATGGGAGATGGAAGGGCTGGCTGTGTGGACTGCCTCCAACCGGCCAGGGGTTGCTTAGTAAGAGGTGCGGGTGGATTCACTGACGGGTACATTTGGAACCAAGAATTGACTTGTGGCAACTGATCACACGATGATAGCTGGCCTGGCCAGAACGCTTGTGCAATTAGCAGGACCCTGTACTACTACTACTAATTCACACCACAAACATTTCTTACCTACTTAATGAGGGAAGTTTTATTCCAAATCCAACCCTCGTAGTCACTAAATATCTCTGCTTCCTATGTTTACTTCTGCGTGAAGCACTGTGCTCGGCATTTGAACAAGGCTAACAGAAATGGCACGGTCTCTGCTTTAAAGGTGTTTCTGTCCTGGTGGATAGACAAACGGCATTGTGAAAGAGTTCTGAAAGACCGACTTCAGCAGATTTGGCCATTCTGTAAACATCAGGGTTTTGGGGTAACTATTGGTAGGCTCTTGAGGTCAGAAGTCTGTGGGGAACTGTAAATCCCCTCTCCTACAACCTCAAAAGTGGCGGACTGAACCCCACCAGCCATAGAGACATGAATTGGCCAGGAAGCACAAAACAACCATTCCATTCACTCAGTAATTTGGGGAGGCCCCCAGCTGTCCAGTGAGCATGGTGCATGAAAGGCTGGCTTGAGGACAGACACAGGGCAGTTCCGGGTTGGACAAGGCAGCAGGGTCCTCTGTGAAGGGAAGGACAAAATCCAAGGGGTTGGTGACAGGCATAGATCTGCCACCTTCTTACGTCTTATGAAGGAAGGCAGAGCCTCCAGAACATACCTAACCAGTCACCGGTCTTGACCTTCCTTATCCATTGTACAAAAGAGTTGATATCACTAAAGATGTAGGGAGTGCTCAGTAGCCCCCTCTGAAGATGCTGGTTGACAGTCGGGCCCCTCCTGTGCTGGTTAGCCATCCGGAATGCCGCTTCCTGATTCAGCACTCAGGCCTCCTGTTTCCCGGATTCCATCAAATGACCTTTATGTGTCCCAAACCAGCATTCATTGAGTCATTTGGTCTAGTGTGTTTCCCAAATGGTATGTTGTCTTTTGCATATAAAATAACTGAGAGAACATCCCACAATATAAAAAGCATTGTAAGAACCTGAATGTAAGGCAAAACTCTCTACATCAAGGGGGTAATTTGGAGGGAAATATGTGTATTTGTGTATTTACTGTCACATAAAGTCACCTTGTTTGTGTATGGCACATAACAGGTAAACTCAATACATTTGAGTTTCCTTCCCTACATCACTATCTCATTTAATTTTCCTTAAATTTTTTTTTGTTTTGTTTCATATTAAAAAATCATTTATATTTTATAAAATGATTTTATATCTTTAAAACAGAAGTTTAGGGGCACCTGGGTGGCTCAGTGGGTTAAGCACCTGCCTTCAGCTCAGGTCATGATCCCAGGGTCCTGGGATCGAGCCCCACATTGGGCTCTCTGCTCAGCAGGGAGCCTGCTTCCCCCTCTCTCTCTGCCTGCCTCTCTGCCTACTTGTGATCTCTCTCTCTGTCAAATAAATAAATATCTTTACAAAATAAAAATTTTTTAAAAACCCAGAAATTTAGGGGCTCCTGGGGGCTCAGTTGTTAAGTGTCTGCCTTCGGCTCAGGTCATGATTCCAGGGTCCTGGGATCGAACCCTGAATTGGGCTTCCTGCTCGGCAGGAAGCCTGCTTCTCCCTCTCCCCTTCCCCCGCTTGTGTTCCCTCTCTCGCTGTGTCTCTCTCTGTCAAATAAATAAAAATCTTTGGGGGGGGGGGACAGAAGTTTAAAGAAACTTGACAAGTTCACGTGACTGCAGGTGGTCATTCTGGGTTCACACCAGAATGCCACGCCTCTCTGGTGTCGACACGGCCTTTCTAACAGACATAACTGGGCCTTGCACAAATTGCATTTACAAAGCACTTTCACATACCCTATTTCATCAGATCCTCCACAAACTCCTGTAACATGAGGATTATTATTTTCTTCATGTCCAAGGAGGGAACACAGCAAGAGGAATTACAGCAATTTGCTCAGGTTTTCTGAAATGATGAATGGGTCTTTCAGAATATAATCCCATGCCTTGCGATATCCAAGCCTTGGCTCTGGGCACCATACCACGTGACATCTCTGCACCGAGCCTGAGGACAGCCAAAGGGCTGAATGGGCACCGCACTCCAGAGTGCCCCGTTCACAAGCAAGGAGGATCCCGTTGGCTCTTTGGTGTGCCAGAGCTGCTCTTAAATCCCAGCTCAGCAGCATGGAGAGGCCACTTGTAATGAGAGTGAGAACCAACACTTGGTTTCTAAAGTGCCGTCTCATATGTTCTGATTTTGAGTACAGCCACTGCATTCAATGCTGCATTAAAAAACAGAACTGCAAGGTGGCTCTATTTTTCAGGCTGACTAGGACCAGTTTTTGACTGTGTTCTTAGGTGCTGGAATCAATCTCCACATCTTGTGGAGGCCACTTTCCGAAATGACACTCTGCATTTTTCTTGCCTCACTTAATCTCCTTGAGGCTACCTTGATCTTCTAGGTATAATTTTCTCAGGACCCTTTTAAAATAGATTTGCTGTATTTTGATTATAATGATAGTATACGTCTTTTGAAAATAATTTAGGAAACACAAGTAATATACATAAGAAAATAAGCATTAGCAAATTACTCATTTGCCAAGACATGCTAATATCTTGCTATACACAGGTAACATTCATCACATGGACATGCGTGTCGGTGCCATTACTTAAGTATTAATGAAGATCTTCTATTTGGATCGTTTCCAACATATATACATTTTAGTGAAAAATCTTTGAACATAAATCTTTGCATACTTGTCTAATTTTCTAGAAATGGAATTGCAGTTCATGAGAATATACTTTCTAAAAGTTTTTAACAATATTGATCAGTTACTTTCCAGAAAACTTGAATCAATTTGTACTCTCACCAACAAAACACAAGATACACCTTTTCCACACCTTTGTCAATAGTGAGAATTAACAGACTTTTATTCGTTAGCAAGTTGATAGGAGAAAGCAAAAACTTGTTTGTCACATTTCTCTCACTACTTATGAAGGTAGATATCTTTTCATTGGTTTGTTGTCTAGTCTGGAGTGTGTTAAAAGTGAAACAGGGCACTAACCAAAAGGAAAGCAAATGAAATTCATGGTCATACTACTTCCTGGCCATTTGCATTTCTTAGTTTGAGGGTTACTTGTTGGCAGCTTTTCTTTTTCTCTCTACTTGTCTACTCTTAATGATTACAGAAAGATCATGTTACAATAATAATATTAAACTTTTGTGATTTACGTTAAATATATTTCCCCTTAGGTTGTTTATTTTTACTTTTAATTTCAAAAGTAATATGAAAATACAGGTTTTTCTTAGTTTGTTTCAGGTTTTTCAATTAAACCTTTGAGACAGTTGTTGATTTACATGCAATTCTAAAAAATAATATAGGAAGGTCTGCTTTACGCTTTCCCCAGTTTCCTCAAATGCTAACATCTTGGAACACTGTAGTGCAGTATCGCAAGGAGGATACTGACATGGGTGCAGTTAAGAGGCAGGATGTTGCCATTGTCACAAGGATCCTTCATGTTGTCCTTTTATAGCCATGCCCACCTCCATCCCACCCTCCTCTTAACCCTTGGCCATTGTTATTCTATTCTCCATCTCTATATTTTCTCATTTCAAGAATGTTATGTAAATGCAGTCATAAAGTCTATAGCCTTTTGGGATTGGCTTTTCTCATTCAGCACAATTCTCTGGAGATCTCCCCCAGGTCGCTGAGTGTACCAATAGTTTTTTTTTTTCCCTTTTTTATTGCTAAGTAGTATCCCAAGATACGGAGGCACCACCATTTGTTTCACCATTCATGTACTACAGGACATCTGGGTTGCTCCCAGTAGTTATAAGCTGCTATAAGCATTCGTGTATAGGGTTTTGTGTGCACAGTCTTCGTTTCTCTCAGATAAGTGCCCGGGGGTATAGTTGCTGCCTCATATGGTACTTACATGTTTGACTTTTTCAAAAGATGTGCACTGCTTTCCAGAATGGCTGTACCATTTTGCATTATCACCGGCAGTCTAAGAGTCATCCAGTTTCTCGGCATCCTCACCATCATTTAGTTTTGCCACTGTTTTTTATTTTAGTCATTCTGATAGATGTGTAGTAATATCTTATTGTGGTTACAATTTTCATTTCCCTTCTGGCTAATGATGTTGAGCATTTTTTTTTCTTAGAGTGAGCAGTAGTGGGAGTGGGGGACAGAGAGAGAAGGAGAGAGGGAATCTTAAGCAGGCTCCATGATGAGCACAGAGCCTGGCTCATGTGGGGCTCGATCTCACAGCCCTGAGGTCATGACCTGAGCTGAAATCAAGAGTCAAACTGACGGAGTCACCCAGGTGCCCCTAATGATGTTGAGCCTTTTTTCATGTGTTTATTGCTATTTGTATATTCTTGGTGAAACGTCTTTTCACATCTTTAGTCCATGTTATAACTGGATTGTTTGGGTTTTTTTACTATTCAGTTTTGAGTGATCCTTGTATATACTAGATACTAGTCCTTTGTCAGGTATGTGGTTTGTAAATATTTTCTCCCAATACATAGCTTGTTTTTTCTTTCTCTTAACAAGGTCTCTTAACAGAGCAAATTTTTTGAGGTTTCTGATTTATGAATTTTTGCTTTTATGTATGCATTATACTTTTGGTATCCAGTATAATACCTTTTTTCTCTATTTTCCAATTTTTTTCTAGTAGTTTTATAGTTATACATTTTACAGTTAAATTCATGATCCATATTGAGTTAATTTTGTGAAGAATGTGAGACTTAGGCTGAGCTTCATATATTTGTCTATGGATGTCTAATATCTACAGAATGATCTCTTCCTATTTCTTTCTTTTTTTTTTTTCTTCACCATTTGTCAAAAACCAGTAAGGCATATTTGTGAGTCTATTTCTAGGTTCTCTGTTGTGTTCTATTGATCCATCTTGTCTTTCCCTCTACCAATATCACACAATCTTGATTACTGCAGCAATATAATAAATCTTGAAATCCAGTAGATTGATCCTTTTCACTGCATTCTTCTTTTTCAAAATTGTTTCAGCTATTTTAAATTCTTTGCCTTTCCATATAGATTGTAGGGTAATCTTGTCTATGTTTACAAATATTTTGCTGAGATTTTGATAGATCTGAGCTAAACCTTACAATGGGTTGGGTAGTGGTCCCCCAAAAGATAGACCCATGTCCTGATCACTGGAATGAATCAATGTGACCTTATAAGGCAAAAGGGTCTTTGCAGATGTCATGAAGTCAAGGATCCTCAGATGAGGAGATCATTCTGAATTATCCAGGTGGGAACTAAGTTCAATGACAGGTGTCTTTATAAGAGATACACAGAGGAGACAGAAAAGGAGGGTACATTGTAACTCTCTGTAATGGAGGCAGAGATGGGAGTGAAGTGGCACCAGACACTGGAAGAGGCAAAGAACAGATTAACCTCTAAAGCCTCCAGAGGGAGGTAAAACTGCCCTGCCAGCACCTTTATTTCAGACTTCTGGCCTTCAGAAATGTCAGAGAATAACTTTTTATTGTGTTAAGGCACCCAGTTGTGGTC
>PISX010004042.1:47959-127631 GCA_004024625.1 Mellivora capensis
GGGGGGGGGGGGGGGGGGGAGGTTCCCCATGAGGTCTCTGTTGAAACTTGTAGGAAGGGGCTCCTTGTTACTGCTGAATGAGAATGGGAGTTTCAGCTCCCCTGTAATCTCCATCAATCCTGCGAGATGACTGTGGGGAAATGCTTTTACAGGCCAGTAGGGATGAAAGTCCTGGCCCCCTATTTGGCCTTCTCTGCCTATCCCCCAGTGCAGGAATTGGGAGCACCTCAACACAGGTTTACAAGTTTTAGAAATATTGGCTTTTCACATGGTCTTCACTGGCCTGGGTAGGAAGGGGACCACAATTCTTTCTATGGTGCTTCTTCCTCTGCCTTCCGCTCCCCCTGCTAGTGCTCTCTCTCTCTGTCAAATAAATAAATAAATAAAATATTTTATGAATGAATAAATAAATAAGTACAACCCAATCTCAGAAGTTATATGTCATCACTTCTTTAGTATTATATTGGTCACATTGACCAACTCTTGCACCGTGCGAGAGTGGAGAATGCAAAGGTGTTTATATTATGAGGCAAGGATCCCTGGAGGCCATCTTGGAGACTGGCAGCCACTGTCAGAGACATAATTTATAAGTAAAACAATAAATCACTGTTTTAATATTTGGGCAGTGTTTGTTGCCTCAATATAACCCATCAAAACCTAAACTGATACACTTATATGTCTTTATTTATTAGGTTTTAGTAGGTGTTTTTATGTTTTGTTTTGTTTATTTCCTGCTCTGAAAGTTGAAGAATGAATACCTCTTACATTCTCTTTGGCTTTCTTACCATCCTGCTCATTTCTTGAGTATGGTTAGGTTTTGTTTTGTTTTATAATGAAGTCTTTTTTAAAAATTTTTATTTATTTATTTGAGAGAGAGCATAAGCAGGGAGAAGGGCTGAGGAAGAGAGAGAAATGGACTCCCCTACGAGCAGGGAGCCCCTAGGCTTGATCCTAGGACCCCGAGATCGTGACCTGAGCCAAAGGCAGATGCTTAACCAACTGAGCCACCCAGGCACCCTGAGTATGGTCAGTTTTATTATTATTTTTAAGTGTTTCTATTGGTTATGTGTGTAACTCTAAATTATGTGCTGGGATCTTGGTCCATCAGCTTTTGACAGCACTGGCTTACTCCCTACTATATAAGATTAAGAAATCAGTGCTTTAAAGTTCTTCTAACATCATCTCCCTCTAAACTTCTGTCAGTGTTGCCATTTATTTTTACATTTTTAATGTTCTCTTTGCCTCCTCGTATCCTTTCTTTTCTCAAACCGTGTTGTTATCCAAAGAATTCACCAAGGGGCATTAACACAGAGTAGAGGATCAATGAAAGGTCCACAGCTGTGTCCATCAGGAAACACAAAAACAGTGGGTGCTGAGGGGAGCAGTGGATTGGATGCTCTAAGACTTGACTCTGAGGCAGAGGACTGACTGGAATCGAGAGGAACTCCTGACCTGTGGTCACATGTATTTTCTGTCAGATCCTTATCAAGGGCAGGCAGCGTTTTCCCCCTGGGTCCGAAGTTCCCCAGCTCCAGTTCAAGGGCGTCAGTCCCCGTGCTTATGCTGGGAGATCCCCTGACTCGGACAGGAGAGTTGAGGAGAGGGCAGCTGACAGAACTGCTTTTGACAACAGGCATCCTTCGCATCCCTCCACCTTGCCCTTGCTGTGTTTCCTGAATCAATCCGACCTCCCTGGGTGTAGTTAATCCCTCTTAACTACATGTCAGAATGGGGTATCCTGTCGAGTTCTGCCCTTGGTCCCTTACAAGTTGAGGTGCTGCGGTAGGGTCTCCAAATGCTGTGCTGGACACTCAGCTTGATTTTAGTCTCAGATGAACAGTGGATTTAAAAAAAAAAATTATATATATATATATACACACACATATATATATGTATATATATAAACATATCCCAAATATTGCATAGGACACACTAAGCAATTATTCATTGTTTATTTAAAATTCTAATTTACCTGCGCATTCTGCATTTTTACTTGCTCCATCTTGCAACTCTAGAGGGTGGGCTGAGCTCCCCCTTATCAGCAGGGATAGAAGCAGAGCCAAAAGCCCCACACAGAAGCCCAGGTCAATCCAAGACCATCATGAAGAACCCAAACAGCCTGCCTATGTTAAGAAATAGGTCTTGCAGAGAGGCATCCACATGGAAGTTTCTCAGAGTTTCCTTGGGTAACTTTACCTGCCAGCTCACAAATTAACTCTTCATGCCCAAAGAATTCCATTCCTATTTCTCAGCATAGAATATAGAAGCAGTTTGCATTCAATGTATTTGTACTTGTTTATACTTTTGTTCACACTGACTCTTTTTCTAACGGATCCAGATCCAGTATTTACTGGATGCCAGCTGTGTGACAGTACATTATAGTAGGTGCTTAGCCATATCCCCCCTCCTTATCTGCAAAACAACCCCATAAAGGAAGCATCATTTATTATTGTTGTTGTCCCTGTTTTCCAGATGTGGAAACTGAGATTCAAAGGGCCCCTGAGGGCCAAGGGACTTGTCAAAAAAGTGTTGCCTAAGGCCTCACTACTAAGAAGTGACACAGCTAAGATTTAAAGTCCTTCCTAGAGATGAGCTGCTCCCTGAATGTTCTGGAGGCCTCCCTGCTTTTCCATCTCCCCGCAAGGCACCCAGTGCTCACTGCTCCCACCAGTAGCCAGGTACCATGTCCTCACCCCCACTAGAACCCTTAAACTGCAGCAGCTTAGGAGGCTCTGGGTGGCTAGGTCAGTTAAGTGTCCAACTCTTGGTTTTGGCTCAGGTCATTATCTCAGGGTTTTGAGATCGAGTCCTGCATCAGCTCTACACTCAGCGGAGAGTCTCCTTGAGGACTCTCTCCCTCTTTGTCTGTCCCTCCCCCTGCTCACATTTTCTTTCTTTCTCTATCTCGTAAATAAGTAAATAAATCTTAAAAAAAAAAAAAAAAAGCAGAAGCTCAGTAAAGGAAAGAGGAGGGACATTGCCTCCAACAGGATAGGGACATAGACCTTCTGTGATTTACAGTGAGGACCATGGGGGATCAATTCATTAGTCCAAAGAAACAGAGTTGCCAAAAGTGGATAAATCCTACACCTGTCTGAAGAAGCAAATGGGCTGTGGTTTGCCAGCTGTAGAACTTATTCAACCTGTAGGATCTAATTTACATTGGCACATACCGATCTAAATTCAAGCCACTGCTTTAGAAATGAACTTGCGTAATGCCGCCTTGGAGTCTGTGCCTATCTTCCACAGGTACATGCATGTGTGTGACTGTGGGCATGCTGCCTTTGTTCCCTATGCTAATTTCAGTGAGGGCAGGTATCAATCACATCTTTGGTGACTCATTGTTTCCCTGCAGCCCTAGAGCACAGCTCTGGCCAGAACTGAGCTCCGCCCATGCTTTTCTGTGACGGAGAACGCGTAGGAACCTCACATACTTCTGTCTGCAGCATTTGTGCAGCTCAAGAGATTTGAAGTCCCTTGCCATTATTATTAACTGCTAGCTAACTTCAACCATTATTTTTCTTAATGGTGTAAATGCCTGTCAGCTTTTAGTTTTCCCTGTCGAGAAAGCACGGAGGCTTACTTTACATCCTCCCAGCTCTCTGAAAGAACCCAGAAGAGTGTGAAGAAAGGAAAGCCATTTAGGGAGGTATCAGCCCAGGGGTTAAAAAATAGCAGCTGGGTCAGGTCCAGCTTCAAAACTTAATTTCTGCTGTGAAATACGGAAATATATAGGTATTGTACCCCTCGGACTGAGGCAATATTCAGGTTCAATCTGTCGGTTAGGAAAGAGGAACGTCTTAGTCTGAAATCCTAGAAAAGATTGAAGAGAAGTTCCTCCAAAACAAAATAAAATATGTATTGTTTAGGCAAGTATGATGGTCAAATGGCATTTCAAATCGAGTCCGCTCTGCTTAATGCTCTCATTTCCTACTGTGAAGGACGAAATCAGCTCTCCCATCCCACAGGTTCAGAAGAAAAGCTCCCCCTTGCAGGCTGAGATGCCATTTTCGGCTTTGGAAGGGAAACAAATCCTGTTATTGTCAAGGCTGTTATTGAGAACATCGTGCTCTCAGCCTTACTGGCTTGGCCATAGTCAAGAGACTCAAACAAAGCTGTTGGCCATGAATTTCATCGCTCTGACTTGCCCAGCTGGGACCTCCCCCATCCCTACCTAATTCTACTCCCATTTCGAACGCCCCAGAATTTGTTCCAGGAACAAGTTAAAATTCTGGCTACTTTCAGACCTGCAAACAATGCAAATCTTTTCTTTCCTCTCCCGTCCTTGTTTTAAGAAAAGAAAATCTGCTTGCCAGACGATCCTGGGTAGAGCCAGCTCCAGAGTATAAAGCCCCTGAAGAGAAGTGGGCCATGGAGGCGATCAGTTTGCAGGGCTGGAGGATGGACACAGAGCATAGGCCACGGATCAGATATCTAATTGCCTTCCAGAGCACAGAGGCCCGAGGGCCCCGTGCTTGGCTCTGACACCTGTCACCATTGCTGAGCGGACCCAAGAGAGTTTTCCCACTCTCTTGGCATTGGAGAGGTAGGCATTGGAGTCCTACCTGTTAATCTCCTGCCTTAGGGCCTGTACGTAGGTCTCTTATCCATTATGCTGTCAACTTCTCCACCTCTGAGGCAGAATAGGAATGCAGTGGTTGTCCCGAGGAATTGGGAAAATACAAAGAATAATGTGTTCCCCCAAACAATGTTATTTAAGAGTCCACTGGATGGGGGAGAAAATGCCTGGCAGCCTTCATTACTTTTGTTTTGAGCATTTGTGTATTTCAGTTGGGAAGGGTGGAGGGAGAGCCTTTTTCTTTTTTCCTTTTGGAGTTTATTTTGTTACTGAATTTTCTTTGCAAAATACGGTTGGCTAGAACCTTCTTTCTCAAAACCTCCAGAATAAAACACAAGAGTCAGTATAGGGTAAGAGAGACTATTTAAAAAATACCTTTGGAGGTAGAAATTATAAGATTTGAATTCCTGCTCAGACTCCGAGTCTGTGATTTGAGGCAAGCGGGTTTGGATCTCTGAGCCTTTCTTTCGGCCCCACCTCTGGGAGATGAGTGTGCTGTAATAAAGCCTACCTAACAGCGTGGTCGTGAGCACAAAATAAAACAGAATAGATCAAGTGCACAGCACAGAAGCTGACATGTAGTGGACGCTTAAGGGCAGCGAGAGCCAACATTTACTGAGATTCTCCATATCAGCTACGATCAGCTGGGCCTTACCTAAAAGATGTCATTTAAACCTCACCACTACCGCACGAGGGAGATGCTAAAATCATCCCCATTATATAGAAGGGAGAGGCTTAGAAGGGCCCCCGCTGGTCAAGTGGCCGAGGCAGGATTTGAGCCTCGTCCCTGACTCTCACATGCCGTGTCCTGTGCAGAGGCTGCGAGCTGAGTCCCATGAGCCAGATCTGGCCCAGGAGTGCCTATGCCTCGGCTTACAGTATTCATTAAAAAAAAAAAAAAAAAAGTAACTTTGCTGTCAACACTTAAAAATGGAGAAAGATTTCACAGTTGTGAATCTTTAGCTTCTCTTTTAAAATCTGGAGCTCTGGACACCAGGCCTTCGTGTTCCCACATAACCGTGTGCAGTGGAAGCTGTACCGTGCCTGTTGCCCGTGGGACAGCCCAGAGCTTGTGACAGTCCCCACCACCCCTCACCCTCCCACATTCTGGCGCCCAGAAGTATGGCAGGCTTTGTCCTCTCTCCCACCTCCTTTTGCGTCCGTCCCCCTCACTCAAGTCAGGAAATGATTACGTACAACCTGATGTCTTATGTGTTTCCTCTGTGGAGAGAAACGGCCAGTCCTGCCAGATACAGCTCCAGTACAATGTCAATGACACACTCGTGCTCCCCGGTTCCTCTGAGGCTCCCTGGGGCTTCCTCCGCTGTGAGAAATCTGGAGGGACCCTGAAACCTCCCTGACTGTAAGCACATATAATCGCTTATATCTTAGCTTTGCCTTTTTCCTCCCTTCACACTCTTATGAAACCACCGGAACCCAGAGTCTTATCACCTCTGCCTTCCTGGTTTCTTGCTAACCTCTTACCTCATCCGCCTGAGGCACTCCTGACCCATTCAACCCATCTCACACAATGACTTCATATCCATCTTCAGCAAATCTTTCATGGTGAGGGTTGGCTTCATGAGCATGAGATCTGACAATTACACCAGACCCCACACATAAAGGTCTCTATACTGGTTTAATGCTCTACTATAGCGCCATCTTGAAATTGTTTGTGATTTTTTAACCAGAGGCCCACATTCTTATTTTGTGTTGAGGTTTGCAAATTATGTAGCCAGCCCTATTCATGTTTCAGTTCAGGAAACTTCAATGACTCCTTACCTCAGAAGTATTTCCTTGTCTTTTTTGAGCATAGCACACAGAGAACATGATCACATAGGTGTGCTCTAGTGAGCTGCTCTGAAGTCCCAGACCCTGGCCAGCCATGATGGGGGGAACAGATGTCGTGGGAAACTGTGACCCCTTCCCAGCACACAGATATGCTCAGCATACCTGCTAGGGAAGTTCTGGCAGGAGTATGTCCTATTAGTCTATCCTGTGTGGATCAGATTCACAAATCTAATGATTGTTGGTTGCTTAAGCTGTACACTGAAGCTGAATAAGCCAGAAAAAGATGGGAAAGAAGGGGGACGTTGGTGGTAAAAGGTATTTCTGGAAACAGTGTGTGCAAAGATCCCAATGTAAAGTTCCTGGAATGTGCATGCTGGGTTCCTGGAATGAAATGAAGATGAGTGTTTTTACAGAATAATGTACATGGGAGAAAGCTTAAGAGAAGCACCTGGAGAAGTAAGAGAACCAAATCAAGATGAGCTTTGTAACCATAGAAAGGCCTTTGGACCAATGTAACGGGGAGACAGTGAAGGCTCTTAAAGAATGGAAGAAGATTATCAGATTTCTAAAGATTGCTCTGGCTGAGAGGAGCATGATTTGGAGGGAACCAAGACTGAACTGTGGAGACGGTTGGGAAATGGTTACATAATTCCAGGTTAGGAAATGGTTACATAATTCAGTGAGTAATAAACTAGGATAGTACAGAAGGGAAGGGAGACAAGCCAATAAATTCAAGAAGATATTTAGGAGGCAAAATCAACAGGACTTGATGGCCAGTGGGATTTCAGTGTGGAAGTCAAGAATGGGGCCCATGCTTCTTTCTCTGGTTTAGAGAACATTGCCACTGTTGAAGTAGGGAACTGAGAAGGAGGTACAGTCTGGTTATACACCAGAGGGATGAGTTTGAAGTGCCTGTGGAAGAGCCAACTAGAGTTGGTTAGTGGGCATCTGAATTTAGAAGTCCAAAGCACAGGAGAGAATGCTAGCACTAGAAATACAGATTTGGGATCTGTCAGCATATGGATCATCTGTTAAGTCAGGGAGTGAACGGTGACACTCAGGGGAATGAACAGAGTGAAAAGAGAATAGAGCCCAGGACAGGACTCTTCAGGAGCACCGGGACTTACTCAATGGACAGAGTATTATCCGTCTGAGCCCGAGTTAGAATGGGGAGGGGACATTTCCCATCTCCTCTGATCCTTCACCAAAACCAACCATCTAACATCACCATCAAATGAACATTCTTTAAAACCTTATTTCACTTAGACTATGAAGTTTCTCTGCATAAAAAAGAGGTATCTTTTTTTTTTAGCTCCAGATATTTTCCCCCTCCCCTGGCCCCTTTGCAGCTAGTTAAATTCTGTGTAAGAGCACTGCCCAATGGAACTTTCTACAATGATGGAAACATTCTATATCTGTATTTTATAATGGTAGCCCCTTGCTGAAGGTGGCTATTTAGCATTGGAATGTATCTAGTGCACATGAAAAACTGAACTATTTTATTTAATTTTGATCCACTTAAGTTTAATTACTCACATGTGATGACCATATTGGACAGAACAACCATAAGGGAGCTCAAAATTCACTTTCTTCAGGAGCATTCCCTGAACCCTCCTCCCAATGCCAGACCTATCTCCCCAACTATCTGCCATCTAGAATGTTATACTTTCATAGGGCTAATGAGGATTATAATTTTGAATACTTATGTGTATTTTCAAGTTAAATACCTGTTTCCCCTGATAAGATGAGCTCTGGCGGGGTTATTACTATATTTCTAGCCCTTCACTGGGGGTATGGTACTTATTATGTGCTCGATAAATATTTATCGAAAGAATGAATGAGTGATAAAATGATTCACTGGAATATATTATGGGATTATGTGCCAAATATACGTTTTTTAAAGAGTTAGCTATAGATCGTAACCATATGGCAGATAATTCTGGGAGGCTAATAGCTCTAATCTATAGAAATTGGGGTTGCCCAGAGAGGGACAAACTTGACATGCTTAGTTTGGGATACATAAAGTTTGAGGGGCCAGATCGTGTGTTTTGTATTCCCTTGATCTCATTGTCCCCTAAAATCCCAAAGGCTCTTGCGGCTCGTGAGGGTATGCTGCATGTCCTCTCTCGTGCACTGTGCAGTTAGTAGAAAAACCATTCACACTTCTCATTAACATTTCTCCCTGAACATTACATCACTGCTCAGCCTCTCGAAGTCACTTGAAATCCCGAGTTTATCACAGTGTCCTGGTCTCCCCTGCCAACTTTGCATTCTCTCAGTGTTTATTTAACATCTTCTCAAAGCTCCTAATCCAATTAATTTTTAAATGGTGACTATATCCGGGACTGTGGCACATCACCAAAGACTCCCTCCAGATACCAAAATGCACAAGTCAGCACTCTTTGGCAATGGCCTTTCAGAAGTTAGGAAGCCCCCACCTGGGCTAGAATTCCACCCAGGTCAGAAGCTCTGGCCTCCCTGGAGGATGTGACAGCTCCCTTGCAAGTCACTTTCAGCTCTGACTCCCTCTGTGCACTGTGGCTTCCATCTTCTCCTAACAAATGCGTGGAATCTGAAAGATTCCGGAAGCCCAGCTGAGTCCAGTTCCTGCACCCTGGGATGGCAGAGGGCCAGGACCCTTTAGCCAAGTTTTACTGCAAGTCCGTGAAGGGCAGTGTTTTGTAGAGGCCCTCCGTGCCAGAGCCAAGGTAAACAGGCTGAGTCCTGCTTGGCTGGGCAGAGTGGAGAGACCCGGGGAAGCCAAAGAGAAGGGAGCCTGAAAGGGATGGTTGGGAGGGAAACTTGGGCAGTTCTCGATTCTATGCTACCCTCGTGGTGGCTTCTGGAAGCCTTGAGAGGGACTGTAAGGGCTGTGCTATGGTAAAGATGAGCGCTAGGAAGTGGATGGGTTTGATTCTGAATGGGCAAAAGAGCATTTGCCCTTACTTCCAAACCAGGGTCAGCTCCCAGGCACAGAGAGAAGCTGCATTCCCAGCTGTGGCGCCATTCCCAGCCCACCTGCCCGCATCCGTGCCTTGGCCAGAGGGCCACCCATGTCTGCTCCTGCTCTTAGTAGAAGAGTCATTCAGACATGAGCATTCCTTGTTTTCCCTGCATGTTACCTCCCTGCTGCCTTTTAACCTTTCTTCATGGAGCACCCAGGTGGCTCAGTCGGTGAAGCGGCCAACTCTTGACTTCCGCTCAGGTTGTGATCTCAGGGTCATAAGATCGAGCCCCTCATTGGACTCTGCACTTAGGATTCTCTCTCTCCCTCTCTCTCTGCACCTCCCCCTGCTCGCTCTCTCTCTCTCTCTTTCAAAAAGCAAACAAAAAATTAAAATGTCTTCATAATCCTAAAAGCTGCTAACGGCTTTGTACGGAAATTAACAGCTTCATGTTTGGAAAATCCGTAGGGGGTCATTGACTGTGGGCTGGAGTCACAAACGGGAGCATGTGGTCATCCCTCGAGGGGCTTGGTAGCAGATCAGGTGAATCACCGAAGGGAGCTGAGCTGAGAGCAAGGGCAGCCGGAATGCAGTCAGTGGGTTCGGACTGGCTGGAGCTGAGAGGGAAGGGAGCCGTTGAAGTCTGGCATGGAGCCCCACACAGGTCCAAGAGCGCCCGTGGCCTGTACCATCCTGCCATTACACTTGTACACAGTTCGTGGAGTCATTCAGCCCAGTCGTTGGCCAAGGAGCAGCCCATGCTGTACCTCACAGCCCACTGATTAGGTTTACTCTGCCCAGTATCACCTCAAAGAAAAACATTGATTTTACAGATATCAAGCCTCGGGCCACAGACAGAGCTCAGCAATCCGGTTCTGAGGCCTCTGGGAAGGTTCTGCAGTGCCAAGCTGCCAAATCGTCCCAGCTGCTGAGTTTCAGGAAACGGCCCTCTCATCAGTCACCTACCACGTGCCAGGTGCAGTCCCGTAAACTGTTTCACTTAATCCTGTCTCCAAAATCTCTTTCCCTCCTTTCATTTCCACAGGCAACTGCTCTCATTCAAGGCCTCCTGATTTCTGTCTTTAACTTCTATAAAAGACTCTGACCTGATTTCCCCCACTCATTGGCACAAAAGCCTGAGTGAACTTGCGAATGTATGAATCTGATCAAGTCATTCTGTTTCTGAAAGACTTCTTGCGTCCCCATGCCTTTGGGGTAAGGTCTGCTGTTTGGCTCAGCATTTAAGGCCCTCTGTTGCTGCACCAGCCCACCTCATGCCCAGGGCCTCCCTATCTATACTCACCCAGAGTGGGCACACTGCCTCACATCCCTTC
The DNA here is from genome assembly GCA_004024625.1 of Mellivora capensis. NCBI lineage: Eukaryota > Metazoa > Chordata > Mammalia > Carnivora > Mustelidae > Mellivora > Mellivora capensis. The sequence goes on from PISX010004042.1 coordinate 58,609, forward strand.
ATGCCTTTCCGTGGGAATTTCCCCTCCATGTGCCTGCCAGGCAGTCCTGATTCGTCCTTGTGTTCTCCAGCATCTCCCTTTTCTCCCTGGTCTTTCCAGGCAATGCCCACCACCGTGGCTCCACCGCTCCACCACTACCCATGGGCGGTGGAGTGACTCTACAGCTTGCGTCACTTTTCTCCTCTTGCACTCACCACACTCCCCTGCAATCATTTCTCTCCTTCATTTTCAGGGAAGGAGATATCTCCCTCAAGGGGGAGAGAAGTAGTTCTTGGAGGAGGAGGCTGGAGAAATCTTACTCTTTTTATTATAAAGCACAGATCTGAACACAGTTCATAAATATATACACAGAGTACCTGTGGTATTAAAATTTCATGGAGAGCAGGGGAAGATAAGGAAAAAATATCAAAGAAGATTCCTCAGAGGCCAATAATGAAAAATGGGTTGAGAAATACAGAATTGATTGATTCATACATATTACTCACTAACTGGACTGTGAACCTTTTGTGAGTCTCCAGAGCTGATAAAATGTTTTGAATAAATGTTGAATGTTGAAAGCATGTGTACTTGAGTGAATTCTCCCAGTAATCCCGTGGGGTGGCATTACTGTCCCTTGGGGGAAGTTAAGGAAACAGGTGCTAAGTGCCCCTCCCCCACCTCCACTACCAAAGTTCCAGAGTTAGTAAGGGCTAAAGTAGAAACATTTTAAATTCAGGACTTCTAGAGTCCAAATCCAATGTTCTCTTATACTTCAGTATAATTGATAAAATTTACACACACACACACACACACACACACAAAGAACAATATGTTTCCCAATTTACCTTCAACATTCAAAAATGCTCTGGCTGGGATAACCTAACCCAGTCTGAGTGCCCAAGAACAAACTTGGAAAATCAAGCCTGAGATCTTGCAGACTCAAGCAAAGATGCCCCAGCACTTGGCTGGGTTTGGGTGAAGATGGTGGCCTTCTACCCAACTCAGGAGAATTCAGAGCATAACCAGGTATAGCCAACACCTCCCACTTAGTTCGTTACCCTGAGCCTTGCAGTTAATCCAATCAAATTAATTTTTTAAAAAATTCATCCTTAATCCTCTCCTGTGTATTGAATTGAGCAGCATAGGGCTACTTTGCCCTTAGGAGATGAGGGTGGTAGAATAAGAAAAGAATACCTACAGTTGTAATGCAAGAGTCAACAAGGCGACAATCATGAGAGAGATTTAGGCGACTCTAAGCTAGGAGATGAGCTACAATGGGCAATAATGAGGACAGGAATGTTATTAATAAAGATGCTTTCCTCGTTGAAAGCAAAGCAAAGCAACGTCTATAAAAATGGTTTATGAGTAAATTTGCTGAAGCAGGAGGAGCTGAGTAGCTCAAACCAGTATTTTATTCTTTCCAAGGTCAAGATGAGGTTTGAAATTGGATTTATGGGTCTGTTTGTTCAATCAGACTTCACTTTCCGCTTCTGAGTTTATGAGCAGTGAGTAAAAATCCCTACTGAATGACAGTTCATCTGCCTAGGATGAAACCTTTTGCTTTTAAACATAAATACTTCATACAAAAAAAGTGCACTGATCATAAGTGTGCAGTTAATGAATTTGCACAAAAAGACTAAACCCTTGTAACAACCACCCAGATGAAGAAATAGAACATTATTGCATCCAGAAAATGGTCCTGGTTATACCATAGATTAGTTTTGCCCTTTTTGAACTTTAAAGAAATGGAATCATACCATATACACTCTGCATGTCTGATTTCTTTTGTTCAATAATGTTATCTGTGACATTCATCCAGATTATTGCAAGTAGTGATAATGTGCTCATTCACATTGCTGAAAGCATTTCATTCTGTGGATTTACCACATTTATTTACCTCCTCTACTGTTGATGAACATTTGGATTGTTTCCACTTTCTGGTCATTATGTACGGTGCTACTATGAATATTTTTCCTACGTGTCTTTTGATGGGTAGATGTGCCCATATGTACTTAGGACTAGAGGTACTAGTTCATCTGGTATATATGTGTGCAGATTTAGTAGGTTTTGCTAAAGACATTTGAAAAGTGGTTGTATTGACTGTATAACAATAGTGTGCAAGAGTTCAAATATTCCAAATCCTCCCCAATACTTGGTATTGAATGTCTTTTTCATTTTAGCCATTCCAGTATCTGTTTCTGAAGCTCATGATTTTAATTTGCATTTTTCCTGATGACTAATGGAGTTAGACATATGTTTGCTGGCCATTTGGATTTTCTCTTTTGTAAACTACCTTTTCAAGTCTACTGCACATTTTTCTGTTTAAATATCTATCCTTTTCTTATTAATTTGTAGGAGATCTTTATATATTTTGGATACAGTTCTTTTGTCTTGTATATAATTTGCTAATATTTTCTACTGATGCATGACTTCATTTTTCACTCTTTTAATGGCATCTTTTGATTAACAGGAGTTTTTCTTTTCTTTTCTTTTTTAAGATTTATTTGTTTAGAGAAAGAGCGGAGGGGCAAAGGGAGAGGAGGAGAGAGCCTCAAGCAGACTTCACTGAGCACAGAGTTCAGTGTGGGGCTCAATCTCATGATCCTGAGATCATGACCTGAGTTGAAACCAAGAGTTGGATGCTTAACTGACTGCACCACCCAGGCACACTGAAATTTTTCTTTTTTAATGCCCTGTAACATCAGTTTTATGCTTAGTACATCATAAAATTTATAAATGCTATTAATGAAATCTTTACCTTTCCCCTGCTCATGAAAATAATCACCTGATTATATTACTGAGTCTTCCAATCCATGAGCATGATCTATAACTTCCTTTTTTCAGGTCTTCTTCAATTTATCTCAGTAATTTTCTGTATGTTTTAGTCTAAAGATTTTGTTCTCTTTTGTTAGATTTACATTCAACTTTGGGCAAACTCCAAGTACCTGTCTTTCCAATTTCAAGAGACATAAAAAAAAGAAGTCTAAAATATGTATCCTGAATTCAGAATGTTTTGGTGCAACTGCAGAAAGATAAAAGATGGAATATTAATGAAGTAGTAATTGTGTGATGTAGGCAATGAAAAAAGAGAGAGGCAAGCAACGAAAATGGGTTGAAATTGTTGGCAGAAATGCCTGACATAGGGTGTAAGAAGGTGTGAAATGGGCTTGTGGCATTGAATGGCATTTGCAGAGTGGTATGGAAGGAAGCATTTCAAGAGGGAAACTGGAATGAGCTGAATTCTAGAGGTTAGAATGAACATAGCACGTTAAGGGGCTAATAGGACACTGGTTGATGAAAGTGTTTACTCTGATTGATGAGTACTGGGAGATGAGATGAAGTCTTGAGCTGAGAGGCCCTAGGAACAACAGAAGGAAGATTTTCCAGTCCATTTCGATGATGGAACTTGGCATCCTGGCCCCTGGAAGGGAGCTCAGCAAGTATTTACCCTTGCTTGACACTAATTGGCAGCCAATTAAGACTTTCCTAATAGTAACTCCCACACTCTCACCCTTGAACCAGACTACCTATCCAAGAAGGCCTCCAACCTAGAAAAGAACTATTTCTTATAGAATGTATAATCCAGAGCCACTTTCATAGTAACCCAGAGCTCATGGCCCAGCCAGAAAGCTTAGAGTCAGCATCTACCACCAAATGCTTTTGAGAGGGCTAGAGATGTAAAACCCAGTAGTGATTACTACTCAATGCACACATTCTGTAGCAACAGCTGGACTTCCCAGAAGAAATGGGGCTAGAAGTCAGTATTCAAGTCTTAGATCACTGGTTGGGTTTTTGATGCCCCATTTGCTCCTAACTTAGGGAAAGTTAAAACCAGCTGACTTAGGGCAGCTCCAGAACTCATGGAGGCAGGTCCTCAGGCCTCCTGGGAGCTACTGGAATGAGTAAGGCATGGAGTAGCCAGTAATGAGTTCAAATGATAAGATTCCTAAATGGGACAGGAGTATGCATTTTGCCAAGATTTATTCTAATTTTGGAACCCAATTGGAAACTTCTGAACGTCATGTTCTATTTGGCTCTGACAAAACACAGCTCTGCATTGCTTTGTGTTTATTTTATCCTTCAAGATCAGAGCATAATTTATTTGTAGTTAGATTTTTGTGTTTAGCACAAACCTCCATTTAGATAGAAAAACAAGTTGATATTTTTTTTTCCTATATGTCCTTGGGGCGGGGGGGAAGATGTGCAATGGAGAAAGGTTCCACTAGAAAAATATGCATACCCAATATAGAAAATTTACGCAAACAGAAGCACCCAGAGGAGAAATATTTTATCAAGCCTAAAGTATAATGAGTCCTCAAACTTGGCACAAAACAGTGGAGATTAGATCCAGAAAATCTTCAGGACTCTCCTACATTTAGGCAGGACTGCTTCTTCTCTAGCACCACCTCCTTGTTAAAATTTCTTACCATATTTAAACAAATATTTTGAGAAGAAATATTATAACTTCCCTTGGAACTATATTCCCTAACACTTCAACACTATGTCCCAAACATGAGGATGTTTCCCTATCAGTACCCTCAGTGTCCTCTTTATCTCACTTTTCACTTAATCTCAATAGAATTTTTTGGTATTTATTGGTACAAAACCAAATTCTCCTATAGCTAAAGGCACTAGGGCCTACAATAAAACAAGCATTGAGAGGAGTTGGGGGTGAGGTTATATTTATCAGGACTCAGAAGCTCAATATAAATTAAGACTCCCCACCCCACCCCACCCCTTCCAAAGGGGACTTATTGGCTCAGGTGGCAATAGTCTTCTCACTGTTTCCAGTTAGAAAGGCCTCAGAGAAGGACTCTGATTGGCTGAACTGAATCATTTGCCCAAGTCTGGACTAATCACTGTGGCTGGACCTGAGTGGTTCACCCAAGTGGCATGGACTCGTAGAAAGTGGATTTATTTCCAGGAGAAAGAGGGTTTATAGATGATCCCTTAGGGACATTTATAAACTGACAAATTTGAAAGAAGCAAAAAGAAATGTTTTCACAGTGTATCAGATCTAATACATTCAGATTTTGGAGAAAGCATTATTTCTTAAAGACAAATGAAGGTGTTAACAAAAGAGCACTGATAAGCCCTGAGACCTGCTCTAGAATGTATAGCTCCTTTCACTGCAGACATCTAATGGGCATCAAGAAGGCCGTATAGCATAATGGCTAAGCATATGAACTTCGGATACTAACTGACTCAAATTCAAATCCTTGCAGTGCCAATGGCTAGTTTTGGTATTTGGACAAGTTACTCATCCTCTTGAATGAGTAAAAATAAAATTTACCTCTTGGGTTATTGTGAGGATTAAATGAAAAAATACACATAAAATCCTTAGTATAGTGTCCATCACTTAGAGATGAGATCACTAAATATTTAGTCCAGCTATTATTGTTTTCATTATAAGTGATATAATTACTATTAATAAGTATTATTATATATACTATATTATAATATAACACTATTTAATTATTAATATTATTATTTATTAATAATTATTAATTATTATTAAATATTATTATTAATTAGAGCACCCAGGAATTTCAAGGCTGGAGAGGTCCAGAATGGGTGATAGTGATAGTGTTCCATTCTATCATCTTTCTGGAATAAGAAACATCTCTCTATACATCCTCTCCATTTATATCCAACTCCATCCTTTGCCTTAAAGTTATTTAAAATGTCTTTCTTCTACCTTCCATAATTTTATCCACTGAGGCATGAAACACTAATGGACCTGGGTAGGGAAAGCAGGGTGATGGTGCCCTTGATACTTGTTTTAATCTTTCCAAAAGAGACTTCACAGGTAATTGAAGTCCAGGAAATTACAGTCTTAGGAAGTGTCCATGCCGTGAGCAACAAAAGATAACTCCTCAGAGAGATATCAAAACAGTTGACCAACTTCTGGAACCAATTGGCAAAGTTATGTGTAACCACACAAGATTGCATTGCAAAGGAGAAGCTGTGAGGTCCTCTAGGAAAAATTGGAGTCTTCAAGGCTGCACTTCTACCTTCTCATTAACTCTGTTATATCTTACTTTTCATAAAACTTTCCACTGAAAGTTCCAGAAAGAGAGATGTCTCAAGAGAAGTCCTTTACTTCAACTGCAGCTGTCAGGGATCCCTGTTGCCTGTAGACTTAGAATTTTTTAATCAGGGAAAAGAGTGTGAGACGGGAAAATATGTGACCATATGAATTTGACTTCCATGCTCTACTGAATGTCCATGGTAGCAGTTACTCGGATTCAGTCTTATTTTTTTTAAATAAAACGTTTCATAATGTTTTTCCCTTTTTAATTATGAAAGGCAGATAGAATAACACCTTATATTTATATAGAACTGGTCCTTGGAAAGTGCTATAAATAATGTAATTCTTTCTTTCTCCAGAAATCCTTGTGGAAGCAACATATTTTCCTCACACCACTTTTATAGATTATATAGTCTGTCAGAAGCATTAGGGGGGCCAGAACCTGGGTTTTCTTTGGATTTGAAATGAGGTATTAGGTTTCCTTTCTATTAGAAAAACAACATTTCTACGCAAAAAAAGGGGGGGCTTTTATGCATAGTGCTCAAGGTAATTGCCACGGGAAAGAGCTCAGTTTAAACTTCTTGCTTTTCAACATAATCAAATCATCATTTTCCCATTTTCTTACAAACTTTGTATAATCATAACATTAATGGGATAGATAGTATACAGATATACTATTAATATTGGAGTCATGTGTTCATAGTATTGTTGTCTTGTTCTGTGAAACTCATGTGTGTCCAAGGTCACAATATATTTCTTCTTGTGGGTTGCAGTGGCTTTTAATTTTTTATAATTGAAATATAATTGACATAAAACATTTTACTGGTTTCAGGTGTACGATATAGTGATTCAATATTTGTATATGTTGAGAAATGGTGGCCATGATAAGTCTAGTTAACATTGGTCAACTTACATAGTAGTAAAATTATTTTTTCTTGTAATGAGAATGTTTAAGATCTACTTACTGTGTCTTAATACAGTAAACATTTATTTATCATTCATGTGACAGTGCAGTGTGCATTATCCTACTCAGCCCATGATGGCTATCCTCCATGTAGTGATTCAGGGACACAGAGCTCTTCCCATTTTGTGGCTTCACTATCCTCTAGCATAGCGATTCTCAACCAGTTCTAAGTAGAGGTCAGGAATATGCAATGCACAGGACAGATCCTGCAACAAAGGATTTTCTGGCCCAAAATGTCAGTAGTGCCAAGGTTGAGAAATACTGCCCAAGGGACACATTATCTTCTGTATCCAGCCAGCTAAACAGGGACAAGCAGGAACGGATTAAGATACAACCCCTCTGTAAATGCCTTGACCTAGAAACACTAGTCACATGATTCCCACCTAAATGCAAGAGGGGCTAAGAAATTAGTTCTGGTGGGCAGCTGCTTCCAACAACAGCTCTTTTTTGAGGGAGCAAGAATTTTTAGTGAAAAACAAGCTAACTTGTCACGGGATCAATGGCAAGATTTGAATTGCATATTTGCCTGGCTACTCACAACACTGTTGAAGCGTCAGTATGAGCTAATAAAGCCAGTAATATATAAATGCAACCCTGACTTCCTCCTTGGGCTCCAGATTTTCTGTCTAATGTCCTCTTTAATATATTATTAGGTATTACAAACAACACAAAGAGAATTTTTGGTCTTCCCACCAAAATTTTACTTCTCTCTGATCTTTCCTATCTCAGTGAATGATGACGCCATGCTCCTCCCCTCTGTCCTACATCTACTTCAGTTGTTCTGTAAGTCTTTGCAGCTCTATCCCCAAGATCAGTGTTGGCAGGTGCTGCCGTGGACCACCATTTCCAGCCAGAACAACCACAATAACCTTCTAACTGGCCTTTCTGTAACCTCTCTTTTCCCACTACAGCCTGTTCATTGATATAACCAAAGTGTTATTTATAAACTATAAAGGTTATTTCATACACCTGGTGCCTGATTACTCTCTTGAGTGCCTTGGAACATGCCCCGGTGAGGATCACATGAGACCCGTTTACTTCACTCCATTGTTCCTCTGGGGTCTGCATACCCCCTCTTTACCCTCACAGTTCCCTGGACTTGATACTGGCATTGGTTTGGTGGTTTCTAGATTCACCATGGTCACCTTCTTGTACCCTTCTAGGAACATGGCATAGTATTGTAAAATGGAGGGTCAACTTGTCAACCTGGGGAAGCTAATTTGTCCGAATCTATGAACCTCACATTAGCCCTCAAAACTCATCAGCATCTGGCCTGTGTCCCTCTCATCTCCTCTCCTGCTGTTCTCCACTTCTTCACTTCACTGCAGACCCTCTAACAGCAGCTCTTGGCCTCAGAGCCTTCGTGTGCCCTTTCTCTTGGGAGCACACGCACCTAGATGCTTGCATACCACCCTCCTTCTCATCATTCCAGCCCCAGGTGTTATCTCCTCAAAAGTGAAACACTGCTGAAATTGCTGTTACCACCCCTCCCCACCTCTCCAAACCCATATCCCACCCGCCTGTTTCAGTGTCTCCGGAACACTCACCACAGTCTGGAGCTGATTCATAGCACTCATGTGCTTGTATACTATTTGTCTACTCCTGGCCCCAGAATGGAAGCTCCATGAGGACAAGGGCTTTGCCAGTCTTGTCCATCACTTTATCCCCAGTCCTAGAACAGTACCTGGCATGTAGGAGGGATTAGTACATACACATAGTCATTAAATCAGCGAGCCAACAGGAGAATAATGGAGCCCTAAAAGAGCAGAAAGTGGCGAGTATCAGGTCTTGCTCCAGCTCTGCCATGGATCTCGCAGGTTCACAAGTTAGTCTCACGCTCCTCCCCTGTAAACCTGTTGTCTTACCCAGGAAAAGGGCTAACCACAAAGGCCTCCTAGAAACACAGACAGGAGTATCCTCAGACTTAACCAAGAATTCTCTCCAGGGTCCGCACACTGGCTGCCATTGGTGGGTCACTTTAGGAACCTTTGTGTACTTGCCCATTAGTGACTTCTCCTTTTTTTTTTTTTTTTAAGATCTTATTTATCTATTTGACAGACAGAGATCACAAGTAGGCAGAGAGGCAGGCAGAGAGAGAGGGCGAAGCAGGCTCTCCGCTGAGCAGAGAGCCCAGATGTGGGGCTCGATCCCAGAACCCCAAGATCATGACCTGGGCTGAAGGCAGAGGCTTAACCCACTGAGCCACCCAGGCACCCCCCATTAGTGACTTCTGACCTGCTGTCCTTCCAGGCCACACACGGAATTGCCAGTACTGGGGGAGTGTTGGAGGCCATTCGAGGAAAATCATTACAATTATTATTGTCCTTCCCTCTCCACACTTGACCTAACCTCTTTTAACTTTTTGTCTGGCATGTCCGGGCTGCCCTCTCACCTTCTCTAATGGCCAAGACTGTTCTGTGCTTTTGAAAAATGTCATGGTCCCAAAAACAGATCCTCAGCCTGACGCATCCTTGGAAGGTCTCCTGGGCTGGCCATCTGGCTGCTTCCTGGGGCCCATGTCAGGCTGAGACACTGTTTGGGGTATACACATGGGTAGCAGCAATCTCCCCTTCAATGTCCTCTTTCATCCCTCTGCACTGTCCCTTACAGACTGACTTTCCCATTCCTTCAATTGACATCTATTTACTGAGCACTGAACTGGGTTTTAAAATGGATACAAGCAGAGGCGCATTTACTGTGAAGTTAATGTCTTAAGCTTGCGAGACCCATGGTCACATGGGTTTTGCAAAATTGGCAATAGGGAAATATTTTAACTGAAATTCAGTTCAAACCATCCTTCTGCTCTAACTCCCCCTTCACCCCACTAACCTCTGTGCAGGCTTGCCACAGCATTTTTGGAATTCTGCTGACGTGAAGGTGAGTCGGAGACACATTTGGTTTGGATTTAATGGGATATATTTTTATGGTTCATAGTCACGGCTGCATATAATAGTTACGTTATTGCTAGTCAGCTCCATGTAGGATTGCTTTTAAGAAATTCTCCGGGAACCCATGACGCCAACCCACCCAGTGTCACGATAGGAAGACACACAGCCAGATGGCCTACAGTGACATAAATGCGTTATGCAGAATCTGGGAATACATGGAAAATGGAGGATGACCCACAGTTGAGATTACGAAGGCAGAACCTGGTCTGTGGGAATTCCTCCAGTCATTAGACATGTGAAATCGCATACAGGGATTTCAATTCTCATGGACATTTAGTAAAAAAGGAAGTTCTGTCTGTCTGTGGGGCACCAACTCTGACAGGAATAGTACTATAAACATAAAATATGTCTTTGTGTGAGTTGTTTATACACCTCAACTATTACATTTGAAATTTTAAAAAATGGTTTTGATCAACAATGTTAGAGGAAAGACTTCATTATCCTTCTATTGTTTTTTCTATAAAATTATTGTCATATAAAGAGGGAATCATATAAAGAGTATGGAGTCAAAAAGGTGTGGGGAAAACAGTATTCTAGAGGTATGTCAGACAGTTATTTCATAGAAACAGTAGGCTGTTGGGGGGTTGGAGGGTTGCGATGTTTGTAAGTATTTAAAATTTGTAAGTTTATTTCTATTTCTACCCTTAATCTGAATAAATATTTGATTTTCTTAAATGCTCCCACAGTTGTTAAGCTAGCTGGGTCGTCTCCTGGATACAGGACCAGAGGATGTTCTTCTCGTTCTTAAGGGGCTTCCAACAGACCTAAAAATAATCCCCAATAAATTGGACTCTTAACAATCATGTTTTTGAGGGAAACGAAGGGGCTAAATTGTGGTGTGTGTTACAGGTCAAATTCGGCAACTCTCCTCTTTCCCTTTGGCCTTTGCCATCAAGAGGAAAGCCAGCAAGCATGACAGGGCTAAGCATTACTTTTGACTCAAGTGTCCTAAGACAGGCCCTAAGAAGGGAGCTCCTGGTCTTCTTGGGTCAGCCACTCTGAGGGCTGAGGCCAGCAAGCTGGTCCCTGGCAGTCTCCAAATGCAGTCACGTCACAGTGTCAATGAATATTCCCTCTGGAAGCCTGCATCTTTTCTTCCTTCCGTGTTTAGACCACCATGATTATTCAACTGATTTCCAATCATTCAGTGAATGTTTGACTTGGGGAGCCGCTTATGGCAGAATTGGAACTACAAATTGGGTACGAGGCTGCCCAGCCCTACCCTTCAAGCCTACACAGAGCTATTTGCAAAAGATCCATGCAGTGAAGCCAGCTCACCAATCCACTGGCGACTGTGGTTTCCATTTCATAAAAGAAAACGAAGCACATCATGGCTAGCCTACAAAAATTAACCAGAAATGTAAAGGGATTAGAATCGGAACAGTATGTGAAGCAGCCAACAATTAATCATTTACTACAGGGTGGGTGACCTTTTCATTGAAGGTAACAGGTATAATTAAACAGCCTCTTGCTGAGTGGGTGTTGAAACTGAAATTCTCGAGGCCTGACTCATGGCTTTCCACCTGGTTCCTGGCTCCTTCGGACTTGGTTGGGAGGCAATTGGTTGGGAAGCAGGTTGCCTCCAATAACAAACTCTGGGAAATCCCAGCCTCGGGCCTGCCTCTGAAAACACTGCCGGGTGTTTTCCTTTGTCATTTAAAGTTTGTTTGTGTGCTGGGCCAGGAGAAGCCTGCAAGCAGGTACTTGAACTGGGTGGAATGAAAGCCTAGGGATCAAATAGGGCCCTAGACCCATTGCCAAGGCCAAGGGAGGGACAGAGGTCTAATCACAGAAAGTGGCTGCAGCTGCACTCCAAAGCAGTCATTATTGCCTTGCTGGAACCCCTGAAACCTTGTTTATTTCCTGTTTCAAACTTCCGGAGATGTACCACGCAGGACAATGAGGAAGGGCAGTAACACCACAACCCAGGGAGGTGGGCTAGCCTTTTGTGTTTCATTTGGGTGGTGCCATATTCAACATTAGAAAGTCCAAAGCCAGGCCTGGCAAGCTCCTTTTGATCTGTAGGTATCTTCTGATCCCTGCCTCCAGGACACCCTGCCCCCCCCCCAACATCTCCCCACTCCTGGCCTTCCCCCGACCCCATGAAACCAGAAACTTAAAAATGATCAAGCTGATGACGCTTAGTTCAGAGTCAATGTTTTTCTTAAGTCTGACAACCTCAGAATTTGATGGGGGAGGAGAAGGAAGTGAAACTGTATAGTCTAAATAATTTGTAGTTAAAGCTGAGATTTATGAGGGGAATTACTGCACAGAGCTTGGTTTTGCGTGTCTTTGGACCTGGGAGCCAGATTCTCCCCCTTGACTGACCATATGTGTCTCTCATGGCTCTCATGGCATGACCCTTCCAGGGTGGGGGAAAGCTACAAGTGTCCCACAAGCCGCGGCCTGGGGCCTGAGAGCCCGAGGAGAGTGGCCACGGTGTGCGCGGTAATTAGCTTGTGGCTCCTGAAGATGAAAAAGAAAGACTTTGTGGTGGCAGGGGAGGAAGCAGAAGGAAGGAAAGAAGGAACCACAGACTGTGAGAAACACTCCCAGGGAGACGAGGCCTGGGGGAATGCAGGATGCGACTTAGACCTTTGGATCTTGTCTGCCGATGCCCCTTTGACCAAGAGGTAGGCATTCCAGTGGGACCATTTTCGGAGCCACAAGTTGGAGTCAGATTCTACTTAGGTCAGGCCCTGCTAAAATTCATTTTGAGTAGTCTGAAGACTAGAGCAGAAGAAAACTGAAATTCTAGCATCCTTACACACACACACACACACACACACACACACACTGCTTTATGAAGTTACAGGGCAAAGTAAATTAACATAACACACTTAAAACAGTACCTAACACACAGCAGATGCTCTAGAAGCATTATTTGATTTGCTGCTTTAACTATGAACAACTATTATTACTATTACTGTGTTGTGACATTGCTTTCAAAGAACTGATTTTGGACATAAACGTGTAGGTAGGAAATCCCACCCATATTCTTGGTTTTCTCAGTAAGCACACGTGAGTTGGCAAAGCAATGAGCTATAGACGTTGGTGTACCCGGTGGAGAGTGCAGGGGCAGCTGTGGGAAGGGAGGGCAGTGGGAGGCACGCTGAACATGGGACTAAGCCTAACAGACTGCCTGAGTAAAATGCCTAAATCCCCACTGTAGGGGAAAGAGAGAGAGGTCAGGATCTGAACCCTCACCTGTGAATCACCTAGCTGTGAAAATTATAGAGTACCTCTGGGCCACCGGTTTGTCTTTTACAAATAGATGGGATTAAACCACCTCCCAGGGGAGGAGCAGAAGGCTAAGTGACTGCGTAGGGATCTTCTGCCTCTTGCAGTATCCAGAGGGTTTTATTACCTGAAGTTTGTAATAGAGCAAGAATCATTAGGAAAGAAAGGCAAAATCCACACTGTGGAATGACAGCTAACCAATCTACTCAACAGGTAACCTGAGCGTAAATGAACACATACAATCAGTTACAGTTCATATCCACACCAACTCGGAGGTAAATGATCCTTTGGGCTTTTCTGTCCTCTCTCTGGGAAAGGATCTCTGGACTTTATCCAGGTGGGCCTGACCTAAAGGAACACCTGACCTGGTCCTTTTCCTGCCCAGATCCTTTTAGGACCTTCCTCCATGTGTATTGCTTGGCTAGTTGTGGTCTCTGGTCTGCCCCCAAGGTTCCCAGTAGTATCCAGCCCATGTTGGTCTGCCTGGAGCCATCTCTTCCATCTAGGATGAGTTTCCAATTACAGCCAATTCTCACTGCTTTTAGTTCAAGATTTAAGAATCATCACCTTTATCATTATAACCATTGCAGGTCCCAAACTCATTTTTTCTCAGTAAAATGGGAATAATATCATAGAGTTGTTAAAAATGGCATTTTTTATTCAGTTAGCACAAAGTTTGCCACCTGTATGTAAAAATATTTTTAATGTTATTTACAATCATCACCATCATCATCTTCATAACTCAATCGTGCTACTCTTTAAATTGGCTCCCAAAGATGCCCTTCAAAATCACCTCTAGTAGTTTCCCTTTACATCAGAAGCTGGTTTTATGAATCACCCTGATGTCTGGCAAGGAGAAGACAACTTTCAAGTGGAGGGTTACAAAGAAAACAAAACCGAAAACAAAAAACGAATTCCCGAATGATGCAAAACTCATTTACTTTACGACTACTTCCTCTGCTCCACTTGAAACCTACTCAAGCGTAGCCTCATTGTTGAATAATTTAATGCCACTCAGGTAGGAGAATTTAGGGAGTTAACTTACCTCTCAGGGGCCAGCTGGCATATTTATCTTAAATTCGTGATGGAACTAACACAGTCTCATTTTAACATGTTACCATTCTAGTCCTCTTGAGAGCTATTTAAATGCCATGTTTAGGCAGCACGGAGAGGCCCAGATTCAATTTAGGTGAGGAAGTGGACACTGGTAAGAAATCAAGGGCCTTCTGTGGACTGACTGGGTATCCTCAGAGCAAGTTTGTAGATAAGTTACTGCTGGGATCATGACACTTGGGATCAAATCCCAGACCAGCACACAACAACACACAAAAAGGGACAAGCCATTCAGTTGTAATGTAACTGGCCTGGCATGAGGTGACCCGGATGGCACCTTGCACCGGAGAGAGACCCTGTGATCACAGACTGGAGCACTCCATCTATGGGGAAGAAGGGCATTAAGCCCAAGGAGGAGGATTTCCCGGATGTTGCATTGGTCTGCTTGACATCTCCCCTGAGATTAGGCAATTAGCTTTGTTTTGATTCTGCGATCACTGAGAAGCCTTCTAATTCTTTCTTCAGTCACCCCAGACACCTTAATTCCCAAAAGGGGTGCCCTGGATTATGGGAATGAATATTTCAGTTACTGGAATGGTAGCGGCCATCTTTGTGTAGGAATACATTTGTTTTGCGGCTTAGACATCCATCATCTGTGAGTTTAGTCTGCTGCAGCCCCTCCAGGACTAGTCAGCTCCGGGCAGTCTCACAAAATAGAGATTCAGCATCAGAAAGCTAAGAATCAAACACTCGGTCAGTGCTTCCTTAGGTTTTGTTGTGCCTCAGCGTTCTCCTCTGTAAAGCAGGGGAAAACAAGAGTGCCTGTTTTGTATGGTGGTTGTGAGGACTTGTGATTTAGTAGATGTAGATTATTTGTATGAATGTGTGTACATGAAATGATTTTACATGTGGAAGAACTCATAATGGTGTCTGTTATTCATGGCGACCCCATGAGACACTCCCCACCCCGAGTACCCTTTAAGAAGCAACCACCTGTTGTCACTCTGCCTTAGACTTCCTTACATGGCCCTCAAAGTACTTACCTCCTCCAGCTGCTGAAAACTAGAGACTTCAAATAAAAGCTACGCATAACACACCCTCACGGGTGAGTGACCTGTGCAGTCACATGGGGCCTGCACTTAGTTTAATGCTGGGCTCCTGCCATCTTGAAGTTCTTAGTTATATTTCACAAAGGAGCCTCACGTTTTTATTTTGCACCGGGCCCTGCAAATTATGTAGCTGATCTTATCTCCCTGCGACCAAGGACTAGCCAAGCGGCCTTGGGAAGGCTAGTCCCTTTCCAGATGGCACTACTCTGGTTCTGTGGATGTTGTGGAGACAATGATGAGAGAAAGGGCTTGCCGGTGAGCAGACCCAGGCTTGCCAGTGAGCAGAGTGAAGTCTTCTAGAATGTGTAGCCATATGTCCTGGATGCTGGCAATAAATTCTCTCTCATGGGTCTCCGTAGACTCAAAGAAAATAAAAGAAACTCTGGATGTGCTTCCCATCCCTCTCAGTTCCCTCAAATAACAACCATACTTGGTAATTCAGAGTGGAATGATTTGAGTTACTCAGAGATAGTACAGAGAGTGCCCGGAGGAGTACCTCGTCACAGCTGAGAAACTGAGAGCACAGTTGTTTGGGCTGGAGCCTCCCAGGGGACACTACTGCAGGGGAGGGGGCAATAGGACAGCTTCAGACAAGCAGCTGAAGCCAGGCAACCTCCCAGGGGGACATCCGTGCCAACCACAGGAGCACTGTCTGGCCTCCAGCAGTGCACCCACATGGGCTGGGACCCTCCACTGGCGTTCATGCAAGACATTGCCTACTCGGGTGGGATTCCCACTAAATTCAGGAATGGGAGTTAGAGGCAGAGGGTTTTGAGGCCACTGTTACAAACTGTTCTCTCTTTGAGTTTCTAAGTGGGAGGGAGTGGCCCAAGGAGAAAGGATTCTACAAATTCTCAGTCTCACCGTTCTGATATGTATGTACTTTGTTCATTCGATAGTCTGACTTTGACACTGGAAGACAGGACTTGGTAGCCGTAAAATCACTTTTCCTTGACCAGGTTCATTCCTATCCTCTTCTCGCTCCGCATCTGTGACCCTGAAGTGATGATGGAATTTACCAAGAGTCACCAGCGACACAGATGGATGGATGAGCTTTTTGAAATACTGCCTTGGATCCCCTTTTAGAGAAATCCACCTAAATATCCCGTTCCCAAATAATTCCGTTTCTTTGAACACTTTGGTTCACTCTGTTCTGATTTTAGAATCTAGAAATGCAGCGCAAGATATTTCTAAGCTGGGAACTTGCCATCCTGTTGCAGGGGTGCAGCAGCAATCCCAGAGGGAAATTTTCAAGGCTGCAGAGAAATCAAGGGCTGGAAAAATGTTTGTTTATTGCCAGCTCTCCCCACAGCCACTTACATAAGAGCTCGTGCTGAGACCGGCTGTCCTGCCCAGACCTCAGATCAAGAGTGACGCTCCTTGGGACCACGACAGAAACAATGTGGGAACCACACAGCCACGGCCCATGACGCAGTCCAGGAAGGAAAACCAAGTGCTGTGTGGCGATTAGCCCTTTCACAATGGTGCGATGGTTTCCTGGGGTGTGTTCAAGCTTGCCGGTTGGGGCACAGTCTGCAGGAGGGGAAAGGCTCTGGGAGGGAGATATGGCTGAAGAATGGGTCCTCGATTTCCCATTTGGGAGATAAAACAATGCACAAAACTGTGTGCGCTGGAGGGCAGAGTCAAAAGTTCGGTTATCTTCTGACCTTCCAGACCCATTCTGACTTCCAAGCTACATAAATAAACACTATATCCAAATATGGGAGCATCTCAAAAGTGTGGACAAAATTGTGTAGATTTTGTTCAGCTGTTTACTGTACTATATGTGTATTTTTTTCTTCACAAAACACACATGAAAAAAACGAAGTCTGCCAGGAAATAAAATGCAAAAGCCTTTTACGGCCTGCCTTCCCGCATGCTGTTACTGAAAAGCAGATGTGAAGGGCAGGGACGCAGGCCTGTAATCAGGCTCGTGAGGCAGCCCTAAAGCAGTCTAAACTATTCTCAACAGCCTTCCTCTATCCGAGACGCCAAAGCCTCTTTGTGTAGACTGTTCCAGGCTTTCCGTGAATATCAAAAAAACATTTTCCATATGTTTTAACTTAACTTCTGGTTTAAACATGGGTCCATTCATCCTGTTCCTTCCTTAACGGCCTTCGTGAGTGACTGTCCGCTTACTTTGCGGCTTGCCGTTCATACCTGGGTGTGCGTTTTTCCTACACCAGACACACCTAACTAGCGTCGGTCGTCACAAATACGGTTGCTGCCTGTGGCATTGGAATGACGAGTGGAAATGAGCACAACCTCACACACGAAGGAGATATGCAGTCAGCATTTTGCTGGTGGAGTCATCTCTCTCTTTCTCTCCTTACTTCTGCTACGTTTTCCGCTTCTCTCCCCTCCCCCATTTTTCTTTTCTTTCTTCTCTCTCTGCTGCCAAAATATTGTGCTTACCAGCGAATCTGCTGAGTATTCTCTAAATTTCCGATTTATACCAAACAAGTAACACCATATCCACAAAAAAGAAAAACACTCATTTTGGGACCCCAACTTTGGCCTGAAACTATGTGAGTTTGGAGTCATAAGTTATTTTAGCCAAGCTGAGATCCAAAAGGAGCAACGGTAGCAGGACCCCCTGCGACACCTGTGGATTCCATCCCACTGGACCTCCCACATGAGAATCTTTCTCACCTGCATGATTTCCTGTCCTTTCTTTCTCCTGACTCTCCCCCAAATCATCATGGACAGGCTGAACTCTGAAACTAATAGTTTCTGATTTGTGGTCCACTTTTCAGCATCTCTAGGAAAGAGCAAGGCTGAGAGAGGCCCTAAATTATTCAGGACTCATGGGCTACAAATGGAAGAAACACATCTTAAACCAACTTAAGCCCAAAAGGGAAATTTATTTGTTCATATAACCAAAACATTAAAAAAGAAGAAAAAAAGATGATTGGATTGAGGGATATCCTCAGGACTCTTATTCTCTCTCTTTTTTGCTCTTGCTTGATGCCATTTTCCCAGACTAGATCCTCTATGGAAGTGGGGATATGGCCATGGGCAAAGGTCTCCTCCTCATAGACCATGACCTGAGCACATAGGAGTTTCCCCTGCTTCCCTCCCATGGGCTGGAAAAAAAAATCCAAGATTAGATGTTGATTGGCCCATTCACTAAGGCTAAACACATAAGGTATGTGATCAGCTCTCCTAGGCATGTCTTCCACATGGCCAGGAAGATAGGCTACATCTGCTATCAGAAGAGGCGGGGTGTGTGTATGTGTGTGTGTGTGTGTGTGTGTGGAAATTTCTAGGTAGATTAAACAGTAGGTAATCTGTGAAGCCGCCAGGTCTGAGGGCAGATGACTCTTCCCTATCCTGGCAGCCTCATATGTGAGAGTTAAATATGACGTGTGGTCTAGGGGTTCTTGGACCCTTTACATGAAGATATAACAACAGTCAACATCCTACCATCCCAACAGCGAAAAGATGGGGACATTTTGTCTGATTTTCCTACCAACACCAAGAAGTAATTAGAGATGAAATTTGGGATTCACAAAAAATTGTAGCCTCAGAGAATTGGAGAAGATCTAAGAGAATCTAGATGATTTCCCATCTCTGGCCAGAGCTTTACAAAGTAGGGTGATGATGGGTGGCAAAAGACATTGTAGAGGGTCTTGCATTAGGTGGGAGGCTGTACAAAGAAACTCTTAAATTGTTCTTTAGTCTGTGAGAAGCTGTAGTCTGTGAAGCCATCCCAACTAGAAATTGGTTGATTTTTTCCCTTAAATCCTTCAGGACAGTTTCTCACACCCCCACTCTTACTGATTTGAGTGATCAGCAAGGCTTGTTGTAGGGAATTCCATCTAGATGTCTCATATAAATAACCACCCTGGAAAAGTAAGCCCATAACCTTTAAGTCTGGGAATTCTCAGTTCCTTAGAAACTAGTTAAGTCTTCCCTTGGTCCTTATCCCATGGTGGCCAACATTTATAAGCCTCCTTTTCTATAAATTTTGGCATTTTTAAATTCCTTTTTCTTTGTGTCTTGACTGTATGAACCAGATCACAGCTGAGAAGAGATCCCTGAGGTTGAATACAGAGATCTAGAATATCTTCAAACTAGCTTTTTCTGGTTATAGAGAATTAGAGAATTCAAGAAAGCAAGAGAAAGAGTTGATCTTTGTTCTCATTTTCCTATCCCCTTCCTGTGATAGGCAGAAAAATAACCCCCAAAGATGTTCATGTCCTAATCCCTGGAAACAGTGAATATATTATGTTATGTGACAAAGAGAAGTTCCGGCTGCTTTTAAGCTGACTTGAAGATAGGAAGATTACCCAGGGAAGCCCAATGTAATTCCAAGTATCCTTCAAAGTAGAAGAAAGAGGCAGGAGAGGAAGTGGAGTGATGCAGTGTGACACATTGCTGGCTTGGAAGACAGGAGAAGGGAGCTATAAGCCAAGGAATTGAGGCAGCTTCTAGCAAATGTAAAGACAAGGAAGCAGATTCTTCTCTGGAAGCTCCAGACAGGAAGGAAGCCCTGCAAACATTTAGATTTTGGTCCCA
Source organism: Mellivora capensis (assembly GCA_004024625.1). Lineage (NCBI taxonomy): Eukaryota > Metazoa > Chordata > Mammalia > Carnivora > Mustelidae > Mellivora > Mellivora capensis. The sequence continues at coordinate 78,454 of PISX010004042.1, forward strand.
CTAGACCCCTGTTGGACTTCTGAACTGTAGAACTGCAAGATACTAAATTTGGGCCGTCTAAGCCACTAAATTTGGGCATATTTGTTACAGCCACAATAAGGGACTAACACATTTCCTATTTCTTTCACGTGTGTCCTGAAGTGTTAGGTTCTTTAGGATTCCAAGTGTTGGACTACAGCAAGGCAAGCTAGTTCAGCAGAACATCTTTGTTCATGTTCAAGGAGAACAGGCTTGGCTATGACTTTGCTTTCTGACTTTGGGTAAATCAGTTTCTCTAGTCCTCAGTTTCCACACCTATAAAATAAGGTAGTTTTATTAAACAGTCTCAAGAGTCTTTCTCCCTTGAAGTTCAGAGATTCAATGTCCTTGGCCTTTTCTTAATGGAGTCAGATGTTCTGCATTCCCCCTGCCCAACACTCCCCTCACCCTCCTTACCTCCCTCCCACCTTCCCACCCCCTCTCCCCCATCACAGCTCACAGCAGAACATTCGATAGGGAGAGAAGGTCCATGGTTCTTTTGGGTCCTACCCCACAGTGGATGAATAGTAGTGGTCATAGTAGGCACAGAAGCTGCCCAGTTTGCAACTTGTACTCGGGCAGAAAATATCTAGTGCCAATAAGCACCATGGGGGCTAACATGCTGGAGAATTCCTAAACCCAGCTGATGAAAGAGGTTCCCCTGAAGGAAGGAAGACTCTGTTAGCCTCGAAGGAGACATGAGCTTTGGGTAAGGACATTCAGAGCATCAGTAGTGGAAAGAGGCAAGGCCTGGAGTGAGCTAGGCATGGTGAATAGACCAGGCTGATAGAAGAGCAGTTTTTGCAGTGGACCTAAAGTCAGAGTGACATATTAAAACCAGATGGTGGGGGGCCTTGAGAAATTCAAGGACAAGGATATGAAGACTGAGGGACCCCCTTAAGACTGCACTGCATTTTGTGCCCTGTCGTATCACAAAGCTTACTTAGTAGAGCCCCAGACATATAATAGATGCTCAACACAACAGGTGCTCAGTATATCTGTTGAATGAATAAGTGAAGCATAAATACTTTTTTGAACAGGACATTGCCATAACCCGAGATGAATTTAAGGAAGGTAAGTGGGACCTCAGTGTGCAACATGGATTGGAGGGGTCAGGATGGACTGTCTGGATAGCAGTCAAGAGTCTGCCAAACTAATTGAGACGTGAGGGTCAAGCTGGGCCATTGGGCAGTGTGAACTGAAGTGAAGAGACCCGTGTGCCATTCAAACTTTCTCTAAACCAGTCCAGCTGGGAGGATGTCATTTTCATTCATGCAGATCTCCAAGGAAGGAGTCCCCCTCCCCCAAACCTCATGAGTAAGAACAATGCAATAGCCCAGACAAGCCAGCACACACAGAATGACATCCTCAGGCAGCAGTCTAAGCATCTGTAACCCACATCTTATTTTTGGTGGAAATGACCACTAATCTCTGCAGAATTATTCTCCCTGTAATCAAAGCCGGCTCTTAGTTCACCCTTTCCTTCCCTCGACTCAGCCACTCTGATTCCCCTAACCACATTTCCAAGGCCCATTCGCCAAGTCTTCTGGTTACTTGTATTCTACTCCTCTGACTCCTTTCCAAGCTCCCTCTCCCTGAAGGCATTTACCTGAATCAGAAGACCAGTTTTGCTCCAGCCACATTCATTTTACAGGCCTGCTTTTTCTCTAAGCAGTTGGCAGGGAGCACAGCTCTGCTCCAGGAGGGGGACCTGGCCTCACGGGAAGCATTGCGGTTATGTCTCAAGCCCAGCCGGCCAAGGATGCAGACTTTCCTGGCCTAGGGGAGCCCCCCCCCAGAAATCAGCAAGAAGCCCACCTCCAGACAGCGTCTGGCCTCCGATCCCAGAGGAACTCACCGTCATCTTCCTCTTCATCATCCTCTTTAAGCTTTCCTATCTTTGTATCAGCCAAAGCCCATGCCGGCAAGGACAGAAGGGTAATTGATGGCCTTAAAGGGATATCAAAGTGCTATTGAGCAAAACCACAGCTCAACAGCCTCGCAGGTGCTTCCTGCAACAGGGAGGGGAAAAAGTGTCTTTAGAAAGCCCTAAATAACTCTAGGCAGGGATGTCAACTTGACAAATGACTCTCAAGAAATAGCCCCGTTGTTCTCTGGTGTGTGATTCATCCCAGGCGGTGCTGGTGTGGGGGGCAAGGCCCAGCCGTGAGTCCCACAGTTGTCACTTGGGGCCGCTCTTCAGCTCGCTTCTCAGGAGGGATAAGAAGGCACTGTATTGGGTCCCTGGGCCCAGGTCCTTCTGACCTTGTTCTCCAGCGGTTTTATTCCATGAGTCCTGGATTTGTGCTGATTTGGAGCAAGCTGCTTTAAGTGGAGGGCAGGCAACATGGAGAGACTCAGTCTCTGTGAGCATCGGGAGGTCTCCCTCCCTTTGATGTTAGCTCCCAGTGCTTCTCGCAATCATAGCAACAAAGACAATGGCCTCCTCAGGACAGAGACCACCTTTCATCTCCACGTTCTCAGTTCCTCAAAGAATTGGCTTAAGTGCTTGTCAAATGGTGGACTGAATAAGTGAAAAGATCCCAAGTCCAAGAGTCAGGATAGCTAGTTTCTGATCTTGACTCTGACAACAAGTAGCTGGGACTTTGTTCATGTACTCAAGTTCTCTGTTCCTTCTTATCCTTGTATGTGAAATGAGAAGGCAAGCTCTCAAATTCCCTCAAACTCAGACCAGGAGGTTCAGAGAAGCCTGCAGGGGCTGGCTAGAGTTTATACTGGGCTTAGGGGAACAAAAAATTGTAGTTCACCATTACAGTTAACACTAATTGTTCTACATACCCAGCAGCAGTGGTAAACAAAAGCACATTGAAAACCCAGAAAAAGGGTGAATAATAATTTCAATTAGTAGGTAGACCCAGAGGTCCTCTCCAGTGACACTAGATGTAGGTATTGTGAATAGCGAGTGGGCTAGCATGGAGCCATGGACCCACACCTGACATAAATACAGCCCTATCATTTGCCCCAAGTTTATTAGGTGCTCTTCACCAAGGTGTCCCAGCCACCAGACTATGATATGTGCATTCTTTGGCTTATAGTGTTTCTTCTGTGAAACAGCACAGCAGATATATTGCCCAAGGAAGGCTATCCTACCAGCAGAGGTGATTTTGTATGTGAGTTACCAAGAGAAGACTATACAAATGGGATGCGTGGTTTGTAATGAATCATGGGCATGTTCTAAGGAGACTGGCCAATGTGTCCCAACAGGGGGCCCATTACTCAAAGTGATCATATGATTAATTTCACCATGGTGGTGGATATGCTCTGGGTTTGAATGCCCTTGGTTTTCATCAATGGAAGCTTTGTTAGTGTCAACAGAAAGCAAGACAAATGCTTTTGAAATCAAGGTCTGGTGGGTGCCTGAGTATGTGCCCTCCTCTGAAGATGGTTATAATCTTGAGACTGAAGAATTAAGTGAATTGTCTTTTTTATGGAAGAACATTTTAACAACTGTAATGAAGGGTCCCAAAAGTTTTCCAAAGTTTTAACAACCCCAGTTTCCCCTCAGGGAATCATTGCAGGTTCTTTTTGACAGATCACTGATGCCCCGTGATCAACTGAGTTTCCTTATGCTGGAGAAGTCAGTTAGTGAGGATTCCAACTTGCCCTTTAACTTCCCTTGCCTTTGGGGAAAGCGTCTAGTTACTTTCACACCTTGGCTTGGCTTGGCTTGAGCAGGTGCTATGATCTGATTATGTACCCCACTCCCCCCGCAAATCCATATGTTGAAATCCTGACTTCCAAAGATGCTGGTATTAAAAGGTGGGGCCTTCAGAGCTGCTTAATTCATGACAGGGGAGCCTTCATGAATGACATTAGTGTTCTTATGAAAGAAACCCAACACTCCTTAGCCCCTTCCACCAAGTGAGAATACAATGAGAAGTCTGTGACCCAGAAGAAGACCTTCACTAGAACCTAACCATGCTGGCACCCTAATCTCAGACTTCCAGACTCCAGAACTGTGGGCAGTAAATATTTGTTGTTTGTAAGGCACCCAGTCTGTGGTATTTTTCATAGCAGCCCAAATGGACCAAGATAGTGGGTCTGACAGGAAAGGACTTTGTTTAAGCTGTGGATCGTTGCCAGAGTCTGGTATCCTCTGGGGGATGGACAGACCTTCCCACTGCAGAGTTAGACAAATAAAAGGAAAAGTGATACTCTCGCTCCAAGACTTCAACACCTGCCCACATACAAACACATAGACACACGCATGTACACGTGCGTGCCCATCCCTTGTTACCCTGTGAGCCCGCTTGAGTTCATTAACCTCCCTGAGCCTTGGTTGATTTGTTTATAAAATGAGGAAAAGAAAAGGACCAAATCATAGTTGTGTTTCAAGAATTAATGGGAAAAAGATATACAGAAAGCACTTACTTAGCACAAAGCCTGGAATATTCTAAGTGCTCAATAGATGAGAGATGACTGTAATAATGACAACAATGAAATCCCCTCCTTCCTGACAGAGAACCTTCAGCTCCTCCACACTCTATAGAAAGTCAGAGCTGACTCCACTTGGAGTTTCCATGAGGTTCACCATGAGGCAGAGGTACAAGGTAAGTTATAGGCTTTCTTTATCTATTGCTACAAATAAGAATTCCTGGAAGAGAGACCATCTGCAGTTGTCTGGGTTTGAGGGGACTTGCCTTTTCACTTTATAAATGAGGATGCAAAGGCCCAGAGACCTGGAGAAAGTAGCCTGAGTTACCATGACTAGAAATCAGCTATCATGACTCTTGGTCCTGGGATCTTTTCATTTACCCATTTGACATTTGGCAAGTATTTAAACAAGCCAGTTCTTTGAGGAACTGGGAGAGGACTAGAGTCTCTGCCCTCAGAGGTCTTTGTTACTAAGATAGCAAGAAACATTGGGAGCTAACATCACAGGGAGAGAGGCCTCTGGATGCCCAGAGAGCATGTCTCCCGTGGTTCCCATCCTTGACTGAATGCAGCTCAAACTACTCAGCACAGGATCCAGAAATCCATGTGCTGGGTGCACAGGACTGAGCCAAGACATCCATATTGAGGACTCTGCTTCGGGTCTTCACCCCTTCTGAGTCCCCCTCTCTCTGGTTGAAACTTGAACAGTTTCCCTCCATCCAGTAGCCATAAAGCCTTCATTTGCAAAGGACCAATAATTTCATAGTCTTAAAAAAGAGCCAATGTTTACCAAACACCCTCTCACTCACATCCATATGAGGTGAAACAAGAGAAAGGCTCCAATGTCTGTTATCTGGAACTCACAGCGTACAATCAATTTACTGAAACAAACACCCGCTGCAGAGACACAGCATTCACCACCACATGAGACGTGGGACTTTTCACACCCAGAGCCGCAGAAGGCATGGATGTCATGTTAAAGGTGACATGTGTGGTTTGGGGGTCACCCCGGACTCAAACGTGAGCACTCGGAGCACAGGGATCTCCTTTGGGCTTGTTCACTGCTGCATCTCCAGAGCCTTCACTAGCACCCAGACATCATGGCCAATAAATGAATTAATAAATGGACCAAGGATGAACAATGGAGTCAAAAAACCATCTAGTGACTTTGGACAAGTTACTTGCCTTCTCTGTCTGCACCCAGATTCCTCATCTGGAAAAGGATTATAATTATTGTGAGGATTGTTGGTTTCATTGTGTAAATCTCCTTAAAACAGTGCTGAACATGGGCACCTGGGTGGCTCAGTCAGTTAAGCTTCTGCCTTCAGCCCAGGTCATGATCCCAGGGTCCTGAGATCGAGCCCCATGTCAGGCTCCCTGCTTAGTGGGGAGTCTGTTCTCCTTCTCCCTCTGCCCCTCCCTGCATTTTTGCACACACACTCACTCTCTCTCTCTCTCTCTCAAATAAATAAATAAAAATCTTTAAAAAAAAACCCAACAGTGCTGAATAATGTTAAATATTTTTGAGTATAGATCTTCCCATTGATTTTACTTTTTCTTTGTCCTCACAAGGGATCAGTACATAATCAGGAATTGAACAGATATATCTAAAATTTATTTTGGTCAAGTAATCATATTAGAAAAGTTCTGAAAGTTTTCTTGGCTGTTGTTATCTGTTTTTGTTTCATTAAAAGGTCAGATGTTCATCAGTGCTTGGTTTTATTCCCATTATTTTATATGAAGTGTGACTTTTGCATTCAGACTCACCTGTGCTACCAAAAGAGCCAAGTCACATTTCGACTCTTTTCTTGGGTTGACCCTCTTCCAACAAAACTGGGACAAGCAACCTGCTAGACATACTAATGGTTCCCTAGTAGTGAGCCTTTCATGGGAGGAAGGCCTCAAAGAGCTTTCCAGATGGTGAGTTGACCATGCCAATCTCCTCTGGCCACTCACTTAGATCCCTCCAAAAACTTCAACTCAATTAATAACAAAGCGTATGTGGTCTGACTTGCTTCAAAAAACAAAGAAAACAACTAGCAAAATGTGTGAATACCTACCAAGTAATATATTAGGAGTAACTTGCAGACATGAATTCATCGAATCTTATGAAATAGGAGTAAAAGCAAGTAGCATCGTATTTATTAAAGTTTATTAAAGAGAAGAACAGAAAAAGTCCTTGATAACCAGAAATGGAATCCAGCTCCCACCTCCTGGATCCACACTTAAGTAACAGCACACCTACCCGAAGTTCTCTATAAAAAGCCAGTGCATTGAGAAAACAGTCGTTCCCATATCCAGCTGCTGAATATTGATCTGGCCTAGGACATTGTATTAGTAATGGCAAATATTTGCACACAAAGAAATATAGCAGAAATAGTATGGATTTTGGACTCTGAAAGACTTGAACTTAAGTACCAATAGCGTGATCTTGAACAAAGTGCCTATCTGAACATCAATGTGTCCTGTATAAAATGGAGTCAAGGATGCATCCCGGCAGTGTTGCTATAGAAATGATGGATAATATCTGTAAGCTTCCAGAAGATTGCTTAGTGCATAACCTGTGCTTAATAAAGGATAATGATGACGATGATGACAACGATGATGTTGACGATGAGCTTCCCTATTCAGAAAACACATTTTCAGGTTAAGCAAACACTTTGTCTTTCCCCCAGAAATGTTAGTACTTATGAAAATGTGAGGCGCTAAGAATTTACAGCTTATCAGAGCAGCTTTTGGGGAGGACCAATTCATCAGAACTAAATTGGCTGGATTCATTTGACCATAACTTTCAATGGCCCAGGCCGACACTTCCATCTAAAACAGTTTTCCTTTCCCATCAGCTTAAGACGCACACACACACACACACACACACACACATACACTCGCTTACCCCAGTAATTCATTTCTCATTTTGGTTTGGGATGGAGCCAGTTGGTAAAAGGGTTCAGAGTGTGTTTATTGCCTCTTTGTTCTCAAGAATTTTCTGGGGCCTCCTGACAGCTCTTGGATCTTGCAGCAAGCAGCAAAGCCCTCCAGGGTTGCAAAGCCCAGACAGATCCCAGGCTCTGACCATTGCCTAGGGCTGCCATAGAATGGCGGGAAGCTTCTCTCCCTCCCTCCCCAAACTCCTGCTCAGAACTCTGCACAAACACAGGGCAGGAGCCGAACATTTGGCCCCCTGGGGCTTGTTCTTACTGGTGTTGTTTTGGAGTCTGCCCACCTGCGTCTTGCCAGGCCTCACACAGGACCTTTCCCCTTGATACTGACTGGGAAAGACTCTGAAGTCTCTCTTGCTTGGTCTCAATAAGCAGTTATTTGGTGGAATGAGTGTCTGTGTGCATGCATGTGTATGTATGCGTACGTGTGCGTGTGTGTGTGTGTGTGTGTGTGTGAAGCCCATCATACCTGGTCTTCGTTAATGACACCATTGGTTGTAGACGCCACAGACGCCCTGATTCTGGGAGGCCCCATGGGTGCTTTTCCAAAGAAATTACCCAAATGGGACCAGTGCAAGCCCCCAGGCCTGACCCCATGTAGAAGTCTTTTTCTAAGACTGAAGGGGAAAAAAACTGTTCACCCCAGGCTGATCCATCCCATTCTAGGGCCCTCCACCCCTGCCATCATTGGACTGCTTAAACACGTGCTACAGTGGATGTGTTAAAAGATAATACAGCTCAGTGGTCAAGAGAACCACTGTTAGCCTTCAGCCAACCAAGGTCCAAAACTGGCTTTGCCATTTTGGGGAGTTCCATGACCTTGAGCCAAGTGCATACTCTCTCTTTGCCCCAGTTTCCCCAAAGTAAAGTAAGCGTGAGGACAATAACACCTACTTTGTAGTGCCGCTGTCAAGATTAAATGAGATGGTGGGTGGAAAGGGCCTGACACATATTGATAGTAAAAAGTAGAATCAGAATGTAAATTGCTGGCAGGCTCAGTCCTCCTTAGTGTCTGGGCTTTGTTTCTGTGAATTCCCAGCAACTCCCTCAAGAGGTTAGACATAATGAGCGTGAATGAATATGGGTTTCTGTGGGAGTTGTTATGCCACTGGTACTTTTGCGGCCTTGAGAATGGTGGGATTGATCAAATAACTAATTTAAAAACATAATTTAGGTGTCAGGCGTCGTTAAGGTATGAGTCTACAGAAATAAAAAGGCCCAGGTCACTGTCCTCAAGTTGTACACACAGGATAGGGAGGGATGGAGGGACCTGTTCAGATATTGACAAGGTCTGGGGTGATGGGCAAGGGCAAGGGTGTTACAAAGTGGTGGAGGCATCAGTGGCTTCCCAGGAGGGGCAGCCACAGAGAAAGGTCATGAAGAATGAATAGGGACTTACTCAGAAGAGAAAATGAGCATGGGGATTCTAGACAGAGTGAGTATGCAAGGGCACAAAAACAGCAAAGAAGATGCCATATTTGGAGAAGGGTCAGTAGTTCTCTGCAGTTGGAACGCAGTGGGAGGCACGTGTCTGACAAGATAGACTGTAGGTTAATCTATTCTGCTGTAACGCTTCGGCTTAGGCCACTTGGTGAAATAAAACGCTGATGAGATGTCAGCCTGGCATGTCCCCCTCAACCCTCGCTGCAGAGGCAGGAAGACAGGAATGGGACCAAGAGTCAAGGCTTAACTTGATTTAAACGGTTCTCTCAGCTTTTTCTCTGCTGTGTAAACAAACATCTTCTCTAAGTGCAGTTTCTTCATCTGTAAAATGGAATCAGGGTGGGGTGACTCTTCTTCCATTTAAAGGAACTTCATGTAAATGTCAGTTTCTCATGACCCACTGATGAATATATTAGGGGCATTATTTGAATAGAATGGCTATTCAACATACCCTTCCAGAAGATCATACAAAGTGACTTTGCAGAAATCAACTTGACTCTTTGACTCAACATGGTAATAGACATCTTGAATGAATTTTCTCACTCTCCTCGTGGCCCTGTGTGATTTTTCTATGTCACCCTCTGCTCCCACCTGCAAGATGATGAACTATCAAACCTAAACTATTGCTTCCACTTCTGATTCCTCTGAGAAGGGATCTCACATTACAGCATGAGGGAGGAAACACTAGCCCAGCTGTAAGTACTTAACTTCCTCCAGCCAGCCATCCTTCCTTCCCACCCCAACTAGGAAAAAAAAAAAAAAAAAAAAAGGCAGCTGAACTCTGTCAGAGACTTAAGTGAAGAACCAATGGACCTATTAGGTCATCTGGCCCATCAATGAGAGTGGACTGACAGAGGGGGCTTCTTTTCCGTGCTGGTCCCGGAAAGACTTTCCTAGATTCTGTCAGCAGCAACATTCTCTCAGTGCCTAATCTGCTCTTTGCACCTTCCGAAACCACATTTTGACTTCCTGAAACCATGGCCAGCCCATGCTTCCTAAACATACTGCCTGAAAATCACCCGTCAGAACACCTTCAGGGCGTTGTGGAATCCGGATAATGACAATTCCACTCTTCACGTAAGGAGCCACAGCAAATACACGGGTGTGTTTCACGCCCAAAGATGTTCCCCAATGGAAAAGAAAAATACATTCAGTGCCCTTATTTATGGCTGGAGATCCTGGAGCTCCTTTCTCCAAGGCAACCTCAGGAGGGCAGTCCACGTAGTTTGAAGAGTGGGTAAGTAGAGGGACAGATAACCTAAGTTGCAAGCAAATACTGAAATAAATAAATAAATAAATTTATATTTTATATATGTGAATATACTTATAAATTTTGACTTTATGTATTATATAACTATAGACATAACTACAAATATATTATATATATTTATAAGTATATTTGTACATATTTTATTTATCAGCAAATTCCCACTGACCCAATGGGAATTGACCAGTTTCATACTGTAACCTATTCCCTCTACCAAAAAAACAAAAAGAAAATATTTTCACATGAGAAAGTGAAAGATTCAAGAAGAACATGTTTTTTTAAACCTTTAGAGCTTGTTCTTCCTTCTTATTCCACACTTAATGCAAAAGCTCTTGGCTGTTTGAGTGGTTGCTTCCTGATTCATGGTTGTCCTTCCCTTTGACTCCACTAATTTATTAAATGCCCACTTTGCTCTGGGAACCCAGCATCATACAAACAATGGCATGGAGAGGTCTTTAAGAAAACAGACTCAGCCAGCCCAAAAGGGCAAAACACAATTAAAAGAATTCATTCTGACTAAGCTATTGGAGAAACAATGGTGCACCCAGTTTGTTTTCTTCCATTGACTTTTCCTTGTCTCTGATGTCAGCAGACCCTGCCCTAAACTCACTTCTTTGTAAAAGCACGTGCCCAGACTGGAGCCAGGGGAGTTGTGTGGAAAGAGAAGACAGCCTCTGAGGCGGATGTCCTCGGTCAGTTGCATGAACCAGGAATAGCACCCACAGGCAGCAGTGGGGTCTTCCAATGGAACAGAGGCTGTGACGCAGAGCGGCGTGCCCATCGTGCCATAAACTCCTTCTTAAAAGAAGACATCCTAGACAGCACCTTGGGAGTGATAAGCAATGAACTACCTGGTTCTTAGGAGGCAGAGCCATAGACTGTGGGCCATCCCCCTACTCCCTGAAGTGGGGATCTCACTGTTGACCAACCCCCTACGCCATGTCCCATTCCCTTCCCCTTTTCTACCTCCCACTACAGAGGGCACAGCTTAATGTTCTCTTTCTCTTGCAAATAGACCACAGCCAGATCATCCCATTTTGGTCACAGAATGCAAACGGAAGATTCCTGGATGCCGCTTTCAGAATAAATTTTTCTGAGAAAAAGGAACAGTCTTGGCCAGTACAACGCTGCCATTCCCCCTTCGTGCTGCCGTGAATGTGCCGCTCACGGGGACACAGCCACCTGACAACCGAAGTGGAATTCAAACCTGGTCTCAGCCACCCTCAGAACTGTGCTCCTTGCCACCATGCCCTACTGCCTCCTTTTAGTCACTTCTTTGGTCCACAGAAGGAAACCAAAATGCTAGGCAGTGAGGAACATAGAAAAATGCCCTGGGCGGGGCACCTGCAGAGAGATCTGAACTCAAGCGCATGCTCTATTCTGGCTGTGTGGCTTTAAGTAAGTCAGTTCACCTCTGTGAGTCTCTGTGATACTGTGATTTGTAATATGAAATACATTACTGGGGTTTTGTCCCATTCCTAGTATACAGAGCACTGGAAAACTCTTGTAGTGATGGGAGACCTAAAGGTATCTATTTTTATGTTAAGGAGATGACTTTTAGAAAGGCCCCAGATAATCTAAGGATGGGAGCTGGTTGCTAGGTAGCCAACCCTATGATTAAAGGGTTAGAACTTTGAGTTCCCAGCCCCTGACCTCCGGGAGGGGAGACAGGCTAAAGATTGAGTTCAGTCACCAATGGCCAACAATTTAGCCAATCATGCCTATGTAATGAAGCTTCCATAAAAACTCAAAATTATGGGATTCAGAGAGCTTCTTGGTTGGTGAATGCGCGAAGGTGCCGGGAGAGTGCCAGCCTGGAGAGGGCAGGGGTGAAGCTCTACGTTCTTTCTCCATGCTTACCCTATGCACCTCTTCTGTCTGGCTGTTCCTGAATTACAACCTTTTATAATGAACCAGTAATCTAGTAAGTAAATGTTTTCCTGAGCTCTGCGAGCCACTCTAGCAGATTAATTAATGTTAGAAGGGAATACTGGAACCTCCAATTTATAGCCGTTGGTCAGGAGTACCATTGACACAATCTAGACTTATGATCAGCAACTGAAGAATGGGGCAGTCTTGTAGGGCTGAGTCTTTAACTTACCTGTGGAATCCGATGCTATTTCCAGGTAGATACTATTAGAATTGATTGAATTGTAGGACACCCAGCTGGTTGGTGTGGGGAAGAAACCCACGCTGGAATTGGGTGCAGAATCATTTTCCTAATTTCTGAGAACAAACCTGGGAAACTTCTGATGTCCATTCCAGTGTTCAGTGTGGCTAAGATTCTAGAATATGGAAATACCCTCCACTTTTGCCCCCATTTCTCCTGATAAGCCACCATATTCTCAAAGTCCTGTTGAACCTACCTGCAATTCTGACCCTATGGAGGCAACAAGCTGATAATCAGAAACATCCATGGTTCCATTCGTGTTTTTGCTGGACACTAACTTCCTGATGCATGGTGAATGCGAGTCCCAAGGGGACCTGGCGAGAACTCCCAACCACTAAGGGAAGGGCCTGATGGCATGGTGGAATTTGTTTCCAAAGATGAGCGAGAAGTCAGAGTCCTTTCCCCACTACAAATCAGCAGGCTGCTCTGAGCCCGGGTCATCTTTGTAAAATCAGGATAGCACTAAAATCTCCCTTATCCTTGTTCCAGCCGTGGTTACTGTGAAATCATGCGACATAAGGCACTGTGAATTCACTTTCAAATGGATAAACCCGTCAAAAATAAATAAATATATAAATGTGTCATTATCTGGGGTTCAGCAATGATCAGATAGACCTAAGTAAGGAACTGATTCTATGCCTGGCATGTAAAAACTTCACCCATCTCATCACTGCCATACCAAGGCTCGTTTCAAGGCAGGCCGTGCTGCTCAGCTCTATTGATTTTCTGGCCCATGGTAGCGGGAGCTCATCCTTGACTCAAACCAACCAACCAAATCCAAAGGCAACAAAACAACAACAAAGGGGCGAGGGAATGTGCAAAGGAATCTCTTTCTTCAGAGGACAGTCATTAAACACCTCCACATCGCCATCCCACCACCTTCCATCTGACCTAGTGGACTGTGGTGGAATCCCATTAAAAAAAAAAAAAATTCGCTGTCCTTATCAAATCACTTTTCCAGCATGGTTTGTGATTCACCTGTTTCTTTTAATAGAATGTGTATTAATACAGGCACTGGCGCGTGGCTCCATGGTTCCATTACAAGAAAAAAAAAGCCACCATCCAAAAATCAAATTGAAATGACTTCAACTTAGGAGAGCCATCAGAACAGGGATTCAGTTTCTCATTCAGATCTTTTCTCTCCCTTGGTTCTCAGGGATCTCAGACCAAAATATGCTTGAACTTTGGAGCTCCACGGAGCACCTAAAGTTTTCATGCGACAGCCTACGTCCGTGGGTTGGCATCATTCAGTGAGACTGAGGAGGCTTTTCAGAAGCCAAAGGAAAGGTGGCTGTTTTCCTCCAACAAACACTGCTCTGTTTTATTTCCATTAGAAAAGCTGTGCCCAGGGAGAATTTCAGAGTGATTTTGTGTTGCTGGCTTCCAATATATTTTCTTAGTTTTTTTTAAAGATTTTATGTATTTATTTGAGATACAACGAGAGTGAGAGAGAGTATGAGTGGGAGGGGCAGAGGGACAGAGGAAGAGGAAGAAACTGGCTCCCCGCTGATCAGGGAACTCAATGCAGGGCTCGATTCCAGGACTCCAGGATCATGACCTGAGCCAAAGGCAGACGCTTAATCGACTGAGCCACTCAGGCGCCCTGATGGGTTCCAATATTGATCTTTTCACTCTCTCAATGGTTCCCATCCAAAAAATAATCTGACTGCTCAGAGCGTGTTGTTTGGTGGAAGCCAGAGACTTCTAGTCCGTGCTCCTCTGAGGGCCATCTCCTTGCACAAGGAGGTCGGTGCTCTAAGTGCACAATGAGACTGACTAGACTAACAATGGGGCAAGGAATCTGGCAGTGGGGTCCGGCCTGAGGTGTGATGCTGACCATCACTCCTCCTCACAACCCCGTGTGACTCTGCTCCCCCGCCATGTGCCTCCTCAGACAGTGCATAGTCTTGGAAGAGCCCGCCATTCTCCATGGCCACACAGCTGTGGTTATTCAAGCTGCCCACTGTCCCGTGTCCGCCACCTGGCAGGAAGCTTCAGTCCTAGTGTGAACCCATTCTCAGAAGGGACACGTAGCATGCGAGAGGAAGTATACCCAGTGGTTAGTGCCCAGGTTCAAGACCAACTCTCTGGATTCAGTCTCTTTTCTGCCTCTTACTCTCTCTGCAGTTATAGGCAAATTTGGGCTCCACACTCAGCGTGGAGTCTACTTGAGATTCTCTCCCTCTGCTCCTCTCCCTCCCTCCCCACCCACATAAGCAGTCTCTCTCTCTCTCTCTCTCTCTCAAATAAATAAATCTTAAAAAAAAAAAAAAAGAAGAACTATGCTGGGGATATAGTAAACACTCAGTAAGTGCTAGCCATTATTATTTTTTTTAATGTGGAGAAAAGAAAAAATTACCATTTATTGAGTATTGCTCCAGGCCAGGCCCAGTGCTAAGCCCTTTACATTCATTATTTATTATTATTTAATGCTCACTCAATGATATACAAGTCACCATGGGCATTTTTACTGAATGAAGAGATCAGGCAACTTGGCTAAGGCTAGGATCCTGGGATAGGATCTGAACCCAGGGATGTCTGATCCGAAATCCTATGCGGAGGCCTGTGTAGAAGAAGCAATATTGTTTCAAGGGAACTGTTGTTGGAAGGATTCTGGTGGTGACTAACAGCAAAGCAAATAGCAGAGAAGGGTATTCATGTGAGAGCATCTGCTGGGGGAGTACAGGACTCAGCTTGGTAGCTGTAGTAAGACAAATATCCTTTTTCTCAAAGATACGAAAGGAAAGTGTGACAGATGCCACAGGTTGACCAACCCAGCTGTCATCTTTAGGCTCATTCCCCCTTTCTCACAGAATCTCAATTTTAATAGAGTAACAATTCATCCATTCCTGGGAAATGATTCATGGTCCTCACTAGCCGCTCACATTCCTGTTCTCCCTTACAGCTAGCTACCCAGGTCAGACCATGGGACATATAAGGACCATTTTCTTGAAGGCTTCAGAAAAAAACTGGTTTCTTAAAAGCCAAAAATCTAGAGCCTAACAAAAAGAAGTTCTTTCGCCCTTGCCCCTTTCTTTAAGCTTGGGATGCGCATGCGATGTTTGGAACTGCAGCTGCCATCTTACGATCACGAAGCACGAGAACGAAAAGACATTAACCCTGAGGATGGCAAAGAAGGATGGAAAAAGCATGGAAGGACCATCAAGTGACTGAACAAATTCCGAGACCACTTAGCCCCAGACTTCTTAAGTAATGAATGTAATTATGAGTTCATTCACTCAGTCCTTAGTCGAGTGTTCTCTTCCTGACTAACAGAAAGAAGTAAAAGCTTAGCCTAGTCAGAACCAATCTCCTCCATCTGCATTCTCATGATCCATGGCTTACACCTTGTCCTGCCTGATGTTTCCAAGGCTAGTTGTTTACACAACTTTCCTCTTTCCCTTTTTATAGCCTACCCTAACCCTCCAGCATCACCCATGGCAAGCTATTTGAAGGAAGGAAGCTTGAATCATTTTTTAGCCATTGCCCCCACTCCCCAACCTCACCTGCCATAGTGACTTACTATACTCTTCCATCCTGAATCTCCCGTCCTTTGCAGACTGCCCAGCACACACACACATGTAAACACATATGTGCACTCACATATACATACACAGAACAGCATATGGTCATGGACCCGAAGCAGGAATCACCAGGCTACTGAACTCCTGTTCAAGGTCTCAACATGCTGGAAAGAAGAGGCATGGATGAGCATAAGTGGAAAGAAACTGAATTAAACAACCACCACAACAATAAAAAAACAAAACTAGGAAGCATGGGAAGAGGGAGAGAAAGAAAATAAACCAACACAGCAGCAGCTCAATGGCTTAACACGCGCGAGATTTACAGCACTAATATGCCAGGATGCCTGCTGTAATTAGTTTCTGTAAAAACCGTATCTCCTACCTCAGATTCAATTAAATCATACAGTGTTTATTTGAGAGCTTTCTTGTTACATGATGGGAGAGCTGGCAGGGCCCCAAACTCAGCTAGCCCACCTGTCCCTTGCCTGGCACAATTTATGTGTCCGTCCTACTGTTTTCAGGTAGTCGCGCAGTGAGGAGATGAATGGGTGAGTGTGTGTCCCGGCAGGGACACAGGGAGATGCCACGTGACAGCAGGCTGACACCGACTGATGTCGTTTTCTTCAGAACTTGGAAAGGACACCCGCACTGGAAATAGTTAACCCAGCGTTCAATCCAGACCTTGGTTATCTTACCAGCCCTTTGTGTGGAGGAGGCAAAGCCAGAGTGAATTATTCCCAAAGATCATCTAAGAACAAGCGAGAAGTTTGTTAGGCATGATCCTGATGAGGTGGGAAAGAAAAGCATCTCATTCAGGAGATGCATCTGTCTGAGATTTCCCAATCACCGTACAGAAGTGCTTTTCACTGAACACGCTTTCTATGCCAGCCTCCATCGCCTTAGAATGAACAAACAGCCCCTCAAAATGCCCTCAGTAGGAGACACGTGCGTGGGGGGCGGGACAGGGAGGCGAGCAGAGCCCTGTGCAGAATGAGAAGACAGAGCTCGCTGAATGACGCCAGTTTCCTCCTGAAACTGAAATCAATATTAAATTAAATCTGTGGGCTTCATCCCCCTGGGCAACTTCCCAGCCTTCCTTTGTGGCCAGTCATGGTTCCTTCACCCTCATCCATTCACTTGTACAGCGTGTGTGTGTGTGTGTGTGTTTCTACACCAGACAAGTATATGTTCCCCTAGGAGAGAAACAGCATAATACATCAGCTGCTCCCTGTTACTAAAGAGTTAGCAAGAAAATCATCTTGGAAAACTATGATCTGTAGGAAAGAAGAGTCAGAGATATTCTTTAATTCTGAGACTATCCATCTCTGGCTTTCCAGCCCTGTCACCCGGAGAAAGTCTGGTAAGGGGACATTGACCTTGGGCAAAATCTGTTCTGAAATGTTACTCTGAGTTTCTGAAGATGCTTCTATCTCCCTGTTGTTGTTCTGGTGAGCGATTATTTGCTGTTGTCTCTATCTTCTAATGCCCTCATTTACTTGTTCAAACTTTCTAGGAGACAGTGATTTCTTTGTTGAGGTTGTACTTGAGAATGGGACATAAAATAATAACTTTAAAAGCTTTCCAATGCTTGAGATAATAGAATGAACGTCAATGCCATTTTCCCCAAGGATATTCTCTTTTCTTTTTAAATCATTATAATTCTTTTCTGCCAATGGGTGGTCCCCACTGTTCTGTGACTATCCTTAAATCCAGCTTTGCTTCTTCTCTGGCTTAACTTCTGCTCTTTACCCAGAAGCATGAAAGCATCTCAGTTCTAAAAAGGTTCATGGTCAAAGACAACCCAGCAAAGAAATATG
The DNA here is from genome assembly GCA_004024625.1 of Mellivora capensis. Taxonomy (NCBI): domain Eukaryota; kingdom Metazoa; phylum Chordata; class Mammalia; order Carnivora; family Mustelidae; genus Mellivora; species Mellivora capensis. The sequence goes on from PISX010004042.1 coordinate 96,027, forward strand.
ATATCAATTAAACTATAACAGAAGCATCATGTTTCTTTAAGTAAAAGCATACAATCTGCAGCCCCTGAGGCTAAAAAAGCTAATATTACTGAGGCAGAGGCTGGACATTATGAATAAATCCAGACAAGAATCTGCAATGCTGTTATTGTCTTTTGTAGGTGAGGAAGCTGGAGTTTTGGGAAGATGAAGTCATTTGCCGATTAACGCAATGACAAGCCAAGACTGAACTCTGAGCAGAACTCCCAAATCTGCCATCCTGCTTACAGATCGGCAATAAAACATATTCCCGACTACCCTCTGATGCCTTCTCTCCTCCAAGCCCTCATCCCCTCCTGCGGTGCTGAGAGAAGTGCGTGGGCCATCCGACCAGAAGCCACAACTGATGATGAGGGCCCTGGGGGGAATGACATCAATCAATGTCCAGTGTAAACCTCAGTGGCGCAGCTCATGTGCCTAGGCCATAGGGCACCCAGCACGCTGAACGTGCTTGGCGACTACTGAATATCGTCAAGAGGAAGGGGAGATCATCCTCCCTAAAGAATAGACCAGCACTTACTATTTCATTTCAAAATGGTATCCTATTCCTCGTGGTTCTGTGCAACAGCTTTGCTAAGACCCCCTTAGGCTGTGATCCTAGAAAAGAGATCTTTGACCTCTATCCAACTAGAAAAGAGGAAGGGGTTTATAATGAGAGTAAGGCTGCCAGCTTCATGACCTGGCATGGGAAGAAGCAGAGGACTCTAGTCAGCTTGGGAAACATGCATGTGCCGGTCAGACCTATAGCTTTTCACAAAATCAGCCTCATAAGCTGGCCCCAGCCCTGACCGGGGACAGACGGTGTACTCCTGCACACTCAGCCGGGGGGAGGAGTTCCTCCTGCCTCTCTCCTAACTGCCGTATTGTCCATTGCACCCCTGTGCTAATTAGGAGCACAGACCCCAGAGACAGACAACCTGGGTTCAGTCCCCAGCTCTGCTGCTTACTGACCATGTGACCTTGCATAGTCACGTAGAGTCTCACTCTTTCTACAGAATGCAGAAGGGGGAATAGGACCTTACCCTCGGTAACTGTTTAGGTTAAATGAGATCGTACATGTGAACTTCCTAGAACATCTCTGACTTGAGTCAAGGCTCTCTATATGATAGCTATTTCTAAAATAATTATATGGCTCCTGATGACTTTTAGAAAAGGCATCTTCCAGAAATCCTCCCTCAAATCCACCCAGTTCTCAAAAGTACGGAAGAGACTGAGGAGCCAGGGTCCTATGGCAGATGCTCAGAATGTGAAGCTGTGGGCGCCTGGGTGGCTCAGTCAGTTAAGCGTCTGCCTTCAGCTCAGGTCATGATCTCAGGATTCTCGGATGGAGTCCTGCTCCCTGCTCAGTGGGAAGTCTGCTTCTCCCTCTCCCTCTGCCTGCTGCTCCCTCTGCTTGTGCTTGCTCTATCTCTCAAATAAATAAATAAATAAATAAATAAATAAATAACTCGAAGCTGTGTGGTAGAAGGCAAGGGGCCCTGAATTAGCCATCATCACCTGGAAGTAAGTCCCCCATCGTCCTACATGAGTCACAGGACCTCCCACACATCACAAGATCTCCTTAGACCTCTTCATTCCCAACTGCTATGGATAGAATTGTGTCAAACCCAAATTTATATGTTGAATCCCCAGGGTGATAGCATTTGGAGATGGGGACTTTGGAACATAACTAGGGTTAGATGCAGTCACAAGAGTGGGGGCCCACATGATAGGATCAGTGTCCTTTAAGAAGAGACACAAGAGAGCTCTCTGTCTCCCTCCTTCCTGTGTGAGGACACAGCCAGAAGGCAGTTGTCTACAAGCCGGGAAGACGACCATGCCGGCACCTTGATCTTGGACTTCCAGCCTTCAGAGCTGTAAGCATATAACTGTCTGTTGCTTATGGCACATGGCCTGTGGCCTTTATGGCACATAAGCAGCCCAAGCCGACCAAGACACTACCCGCACCCGAAACCAGCCATCCTTACAGCTCCTTCCCCACGCACAAGTACAGAGGGGGGTTTGTGTGGAAAGGTGAGGCTCCTGCCTAAGATCCTGCTGCAGAAAGGATTTCAAGGTCTGTTGTTATTTAAGGACCACCGCAGTCCATGATGGCAAGGATCCCTCGTGTTCTCGCAGACCCTCTGTAGAATCCATGCAGCCGAACTCCTACTTCCACTGGCTGGGAACTGCTACTAGAAAGCAGTTCCAGGGGTGCCTGGGTGGCTCAGTCATTAAGCAGCTGCCTTCCACTCCCGTCGTAATCCCAGGGTCCTGGGTTCGAGCCCCGCGTCGAGCTCTCAGCTTGGTGGTGAGCCTCCTTCTCCCTCTCCCTCTTACCCCACTTGTGTTGTTTCTCTCACTGTTTCTCTCTGTCAAATAAATGTTTTTTAAAAATAAATAAAAATTAAAGTAAGTAGTTCTGATGCACAGAATACACATAGTAGTAGCTCACATAACTTAAGTTCCCATAAAACTAATGTCTTCCTTTCTTATTTTGTCAGTTTGGTAGGAAATCTTACTGACATATAATACATACTTTACCTCCTTAAAAAATATGCATGTACTTGTGTGTACATATGCATACATATTCAGCTTTCCTTGATGACATATTGGTGTCATTCTGAACATGAGTAAAACAAGACCTTCAGTCACTTTTAGGTTATGCAATACTCTTTGTCTGCAGTACCATTTGGGGGTGCCACGTGACCCCCAACTCCCATAATTTTGGACATTATTTTCTGCATTAGATGTGACCCATCGCCGGCACAGTTCTGAATGATGCATTACTTCACATAGTTTTCGGTGACGAGGTCCTCACGGTGGCTTCATGTCACCTCCATGGAATTAAATGCACCGCCCTTAGCGGGGAGCTGCTTCCCAATGGCTCTTACATCTTTCCTCAGCCAGTCTTGCCCCCGGGGTTTCCCTCCCTGCCACAACGCAGGGCGCTGGTCATTTGAGTGCCAGGCTGTGGGCACCACTGCCGAGGGGACTGCTTCGAGGGGCCAAGAACGCAGAGATCTCACAACAGACGCCACAGACAGCGAGTAAGAAGCCGTCCATCGTTCACACTGTGGACAGCCAGTGCTGGAGATGGAGATGACCACTGCGGACTGTTATGGGCAACTCAATGGCCAAATGCCGGAGCCAGAGGCTGTGGGAGTGTCCTGATATCGGAGAAGTCAGAAACATTTCTGTTGAATGCATGCATTGACGGCCCTGATGAAGCAATTTAAAAAAATGCATTCTGAGTACATGGAGAAATGGAGGGATGAACCGAGAACGTTCCAGGAAGCCTGGCCACCCGTTGCCGCGGCTGCTGCTGGGCCGTGACTGGGTTCCCGACTGGGATCCTTCCTGTACCCAAGTGATTTGGGTCCTGTTCACCCTCTTAACAAGGCCCTGCTCAGATGAATTGTCTAAATGGTCGTTTCCATGACAATGACTGATTCTCAGAGTGCCAGAAACAGGAGGCAACAAACATGCCGGAAACAGACCTGAAATTTGCTCCTGATGGAGCCAAAATGAGAGCGTTTGGGGCGGCGTGGAAAGCGAGAGGCGGGGGGCAGTCCATCAGAGCAGCTCTGTCCCCCTGCCAGCCCTTTTCAGGGAAATCCTGTCACCGTATTCCCTCACACACCTCGCCGGGCTGATCATGCTTCTGAGTCGGCTTTGGGAAATGGCTTACGTATACGGCTCCGACTTCATATTTCTCAGCCGCCGTAAGCCTCGGGGAAGGCCGCGCCGTCTCTCAATCAAGTTGAACCATCATAAAATTTCCATTGTTTGACCACCTCTTTCTCAACTTCTACCAAGAGATTATGTGTGGGAGATCTACCTCATTTCCTTTTATTCTGGTTTTGATCCCATTCCTTCTGTTGGGGAAAAGTCTTTGTTTCTTTTCAAATGACTTTCGGTTGGCACAGTGGTTCGCTTTGTGAGACTGTCTCGATTTTTCCCCGTCTCTCTCTAACGTTACTCACTTTGTTGCCCCGGAGACAAGATAAAATTCACAGCTCTGTCTCTCTCTCTCTCTCTCTTTCTGTGGGCAAAACTGCATGAGATTTTTACAGCATGAAACATTAGAGAAAAATGACCGTTTCTTAATTCCAATATTTTGTCTTTCATCTGTGGTTGGTTCAGCTTAGCGGCTCGAGATCAGGTTAAAATTAAAGTCACATTGAATCGCTCTGCTTTGTTTTCCCAGTTCCAGGAACATCTTTGTAGTCGATCCTTCACCAGGATGTGGTTTCAGAATTACACGAAAAACAACCATTTATACACTCGGTACATGTGTGAATAGTGTGCAGATAGTGTGCTCGATGAGCAAGAATATCTTTGCCCTTTAGGAACTCATTAGGCCCAAAGAGGGGATGGCAGGGAAAGCAATTCGAATACATAACACGGGAGTGTGTGACGGGTTTTCCCCGGGGCCAGAGGAGGGGAGCCCCTGATTCAGAGCTGAGAGGAAAGGGGGAAAGAGAGGTAGAGGGGAGAGGGCGAAATGAGGGCAGTCCCCCCAAAGATAGAATCAATGCTGAGCAAAGGCCTACAGGAGAGTGGCACTTCGACCAGTTTGGAAGTCCCCAGAGAGGTGCCCAGCTAGTTCAGGGAATGTTTATTGAATCAAGGAGCACAAGTGGAAGGTATTCGAGGAAAGAAGAAAATACGTAAAGATGCCAAGGAAAAACAGAGCACAGGAGGTCTGAGTTCTCGGGCTGTAATGCTGAGAAACTGAGGAAGCGCGGCCTAGAGGGCATGGCTGGACCCCTCCCTCTAAGATGACAGAGAAGAGGCCCAGAATGTCAGACAGAGAGGGAGCAGGCAGGGCCACGTCCTGGGCCAAGAATCGCCCTTGAAAAGCCCTTGAAAAGCAATCTTTAAGCTTCCTACATCTTGAGAGGGTGCTTGTGTTTGACACCAGTCCAAGTCCAGGGAGGGAACATTGAAGGACGCCCCCGAGAAGCTTCCGTAGTTCACTGGGCTGACAGATGGCGACGCCCTGGGGTTGCTGCTTCTGGACAGAGGGCCAAATTGCCTGGGCGGGGGGGTGGGGGGGGATCGGGACAGAGATGATGTGGTGTGACAGCTGAGACCAGAGCAGAGGCCTCCCTCGCACACTGGCAGGCTTTCCCAGCTCAAGAGCTTTCGGTCAAGTTTCAATCTTCGAACAGCCACATCAATCAGAACCCAACCTAAGGGGGAAGGCAGTTCCTCCGTGTCAGGTGATAGGGCACCATTCAGGGCAACGTAGTAGAAGATGAAGCCACTTGAGGGCGGGGCCCACACAGGTTCCCACATGTCCCGGGGTGCTTCCAACTACTGCCCACTATGTTTTCCCGGGGATTATTTGTTGCCCTTCCTCCACAGCCCATCTGCCATTAAAACTGGACCATGGTATTGAGACATACAACCCCGAGAAGGGGAGCTACTAACTGTTGGAAAAAACCCCATTGCTCATGCTGTGAATTCCAATTCTCACTCTAAAAGGCAGTAGACTTTGTAAAACTGTTAAGAGAAAGCATTTCATCAGGACTCTCAAAGCTTTTGGGGGGAGGGGGCGGCAGGAAGAAGAGGAATCGAGATAGGACCGGAGCCTCCTTCTCTCCCCCAGGGCCTCCCCTCCCTCTCCTTCCACTCCAGCCTTGTGGGCTTAGAACTGTGTCTGAAGGTGCCAGACAGGAACTGCCTACCATTCATCCTGGTACTATAATGAACTCCTATGGTGATGGGAGGGGCCTGGAAAATGACCCTGACAGTGGCCTCACAGTGCCTTGCATTCCCCTGCATGCTCCGGGAGAAAAGCAGCCACCAGGGGACCCCAGGTACCCCAGGGGGAGCAGAATCATCTCGGGCACAGAGGAAGACCCGTCACAGAGAAGGCAGGTAATGGATAGTACATGGAAAGCAAAATGAGTGGACAAAGGGATGGCTGGATGGATAGATGGATAGACAGACAGTTGGCTTTGCAGCAAGAAGTCAGGAACCCAAGTCCACAGGAAAAGCTGGGTCAGAAATGGAAGGCCATACCATGGGACTAGGATGAAGGGCTGTCAGAGGACGCCCACAGGATATCTTTCAGTGATTTGCTCCTTGCCAAGACCTGTTGTTAGTGAGGCAGTACCCCCGGACGAGGACCCGAGAGAGGAGAAATGCGGCAGTCTTTGGCTTCTAGTCACTTGGCTGTTACTCTCTTAAGATAAAATTAAAACCCACGAAGACTATAAAAGTAGTTATTTTTATATGACCCTTCTACCATATAACCATGGGTTGAAAGTACCATGAGAAATGTCATCTTTAAATCCAGAAAGGAAGTTACATGGAAAGTACTCAAACATAATATAAAATCCTTGTTTAAAAAAAAAAAAGCTATTGTTGCTATATCCTCTAAGCCCTCACCTATTACAACCTTTTGAGTATTTACCTATAAACAAATACTAAGCTCTGTTTACATCCACACAGGAATTCCCCAAGGAGTAATAATGCTCCCGAAATCCCGAAAGCCCCCTCAAATTTCATTTACATGGAATGGTCCAGATGAAACCACGCACTCCGTGTTTGGCCCCTACACTCTGCCGGAATTCAGTTTCTTGCCAGAAAGCAAATATACTGTTTTTGTAATTTCATCCCGAGATTCTTGAGCCACTTTTCATATCGCAATGTGAGACGAGCCACACAGACCAGACCAGATTTGGTTTAGGTATAGACTGGCCCAGGAGGAATTTGCCCTCACGCACCTCACGATTGCCTCAGTTGCTGAAAGTTCCTTGTTGTAGTAAAATCCAGATTACCCAAAATGTGCAAAGAAAAGAATTGTTTTGTATTTCCAAAGTCAACCAATCAAAGGTTACCCAGCAATCCCTTTTTGTTTCAGTGTTATGAAAATCTGTCCTAAAACATAGAAACACAAAAACAAAAATATTTCGCCTCTGAGTAACCATAAAGAATATGCACATTTGACCTTTTCTTGATGATTTAGAGTCTTGCTTGGAATAGCTTCCTGCGCACCCATGACCACTGTCTAGTAACAACATCCCAGCCCATCCATTATAAGTCAGGAAGAGCTGGCAGGAGTATAGAGTTGCCAGGAGCATGAACTCTGAAGCCAGATGGCTTGATTTACTCCTGGCTTTAATGCCTTAGTAGCAGTGTGATCTTGAGCATCTCTGGGCCTCAGTTTCTTTATCTGTAAAATGGGAGACTAATAACAGTACCCACCTCTCAAGGCTGTTATGGCACTGAATGAGTTGAATGTGTGTAATGTGCTTACACCATACCAAGTCACCTTTTTGGCCACTGCCACAACCTGGGGATTTCAGGGACTCCCAGTGGGAAGAGACATGAGAGACCCTTCCTGGGCCTGGTTCAGGGGAAATGCAGTCTCCTCCGCATACCACTACCCTGAGTTCTGAAACTTGACTGTCAGTTCTTCTCTTGCTTCTCCCCCACATATCCAAGCCCCAATCGTCCTGAAAATGTAGATGCTAGAAATGGGAGGATATCAATTGACCTCAGAGAGGCCCCTGAAAATTGCATCTCTAAAATAAATACTGCTAACCAAGTGAGGGTAGGTTTGCAAACTTCAATTCAGCTTTCCAAGAAAGAGCACATTTATCTATCGTTATTGACTCCAACTCTGCGCAAGGATTCCAACATTCAATCTTAGTACCTCTGGAGGCTTTCTGACCTACCAGGGTCACGCAAGGAGCCAACATGGTCTTTTGAAGTCCTAGTGCCTGGGATTTCGTAGCCCATGCCAGGAGCAGAAGAAGCCAGTTATTACTGGGGCCAAGGTCCCCATTTTCTGGACGCAAGCACCCTGAGAACTCTCTGCGGCCATTTCTGCCCAAAGTCTCCCCGCTAACGTGGGGTGCGGATGGAGGTGAGGACGCCATGACTTAGCAGACCTGCCCATCTGCACCAGCTCCCCAGTCTGGGGAGAGCTCCCCATCCCTCTCAGCTTTCACTCGCACACCCCAAAGAGCCTCGTCTCTCTGCATGCAGCCTCAGGAGTTCATAGTCAAGCATCCCTAAATGACCTGTCTACTTTCTTAGAACGAGAGAACTGGGATAAAATTAGTGACGCACAACAGTGTCTCATTCAAGCGCATTCTTTTACCGCAGCACGAAGAAAGCCCAAATATTATCTTAATACATTACCTTGACATACAAGCTTTGTGTGTTGTTTACTAATCGTTCTCATGAATACTAAATGCAGCAACATAATTCTGGTGAACGGAAGGTCCTGGTTCTTAAGGTCCTACCGAATCATACTTTGAAGTTCTTTATTTCCAGTGCACGGCTAAGAACCCTAACTGCTTATATTCTCCAGCCGGCAGAAGAAGCTGATCTTGTTCATGAAAGAGTGACAAACATTACCGGTTTCTAACTTGAGGGCAGATAGATCAGAAATATATGTGTCTCTTTGTGCACCTGGCTACATCTCCCCAAGAGGTGGGATTACAGCCGAAGCAGTTTCAGCGGTCCTCCACGTCCTGTTCTCATGGCCAACTGCCAAGAATCCCACACATCAGGGCTATTGCCCAGCAAGGACGGGGCCACAGCCGCCAGCTATGGGAGTTGAAAGGACTCTTGCCCACCCCTGCACCACACTGAGTACACACAAGTACATGCGCCCAGAACCATGGGTGGGAAGACAGGGACAGGGAGGAGGCCAGCAGGGGACACCAGCCAAAGAAGCCTTGGCACGCTCACCTCATCTTATCCAACAATATCATGGCTCCGGTTCATAGACTTTAATCATCTCCAAACTAGATGCATATGCATTCTCTGTTTCGATCCTCACAATGACCCAGGGAAACAAACCTGACAGCTTCCTTACCGAGCAAGCAAGCCTCCATGGCAGGCTGAGGGATGTGCCTGCCTGAGATCACTCAGATAGACTGTGCCGGAACTACACAAAAATGTGGCTGTCCCAATTTGTAGGAGAGAAAGATGCTTCCTTTTTTTTTTTTTTTTTTTGAGAAAGTGTTTTCATATATATTACATCATGACTCCTCTCCTCTAAATCCAGGAAAACAGGATTATCACTTCACGGGTAATAAAATGTGAAGTTGATGATTTGCCCAGGGTGACAGAAACAGCTAGGAAACAAAAGAAGGCTCTTCGGTCTCCAGATCCTTCGCTCCTTCCCCCACTTCCTAGCTGCTTTCCCATGAGCATTTTGCTCTATTCCTTTGTCAGTTGGCAGCCAGAAACATCATCCCCCAGAATCGGGATGAGTGCTTGGCGTCTGCACCAGACACCGTGCTCATTTGGAGAATGCAAGAACCAATGAGAGAGGATCCCTAACGGGGTTCCTGAACCAGCGGGGGAGACGGACCGGGAACAGATAGTATGCTGTCAGCCATGAGTGCTGTCGTAGTGGTGAGCACGGGTCGGTGGGGGTGGGGGGGTGCTCTGCCTATTCGAGGTGGGGGAGATGCATTCTTCCAGCCCAGGAAGAGGGTGGAGGTGATCCGGAAGCTCCCCACAGCATTACCCAAACACAGGAATTAGCTTACATACAACCTAAAAGCTGGAAGGACAAACTCTTAACCTCCAGCACTTTATTGAGACTAATGAAAATTACAGAGTAGAAGAGCGATCAGCTAGCCTACTGATCTTTTCTACTCCGAACACTTTAATTGAAATTGTCCTGAGTCATGCTGAATACCGCTGGATATTTCTTGGAGCCATAACAGGTACAAATCCTCAGCAGCCAAGTTGTTTATCTGAATTCATCCCGGAATGTGTGCCACGCTTGCCATTGTAGCCTCCGCAAGGAACATGAAAAGGCCAAATTTAGTAGCAGATGACAAGTGTTGGGTCCAAGCGTTTCCGAGAAGCTTATGAAACCCTGTCCTGTTTACTCAAAGTCTAAATCTCCCTTCCCAAAACCTGTCCTTCTCACAAGGATGAAGGGAGTGCTCACACGGGGGCTGTTACTTCCTGTAGCTTTCCGATGAGGACATCAGACCCGCCTGCCTCCGGGGCACCCTCAGGGGAGGCTGGGCAGCCCAGGGCGGTGGGAGAGGCTGGCATCACCCGTGCCCTGAGTGAGCCTTCCAAGCAATGATGAGAAGGAAGCCACAGGGGTATAAGTGTTACATGTTTCCGCAGCACCCTGGCCCTCGGTCTTCTTAAGCAGATGGCTTTACAGGAAAAGATCAGAGACGGTGGCAGAAGAACGAGACAGCAGACCAGCCACTTCCTAAGCCCGGGCACCTTTTCCTAAAGGGACACTATATGCCTAGTGACAGCAGCCTAAGGACAAAGACTGAATTCTTCCCGGCACAGGCAGCAAGAGTAGAAAGCGGCCTCCAGACTGTTACACAAGTGCAGGTGTTAATATTTTAAACAGCGGGGTCAGTGATCTTGGGACTCATCAATTAATAAAGTCGTTTCTTTTTCTTGTCGACACTCAAAAATCCTTTGCATGTGGATCTTCTTTAAAGTTGTGGCTTCATTCAGCCATGTGATTTTGTGACATTTGTGGAGCTCGGACGCAGGCCGCAACGTTTACTCCGACACCCCCGAGCGGGGCTCGTTCCCTTCTCACCGAGTGGCTGGCGTCCCCAAAGCTACACCCAGGCAGGCCAGCCATCTCATTTCCATCTGGTCAACCCCCAGGAGCTATTTTGGGTTTGGCCTGCTTTTAATCCACTTTTCCTGCCAGGGCAGGCTCAGCCCCCCTACTCTCCTGGGACTATTTCCTCTAAGGAAACCTTTGGGAAGATGGTCTTCCCATAGGGCCGGCCTCCCCGTCCTCTGCCTTCCCAGCTCCTCACTCCCTCCCCCGCAAACCCCCGCCTTTGGCTCCCTCCCGCAGTCTCTCCAGAGTGCACCCGGTATGTGTCTGGCCTTGGCTTTGGGTTTTATTTACTCTGTGCCTGGAGCACACACACATTTGTATAGCTGATTCCTGCTGGTCCACCAGGCCTCTTCCTGTCTCCAAGGTGACTCAGGTGTTCCTCCCTCACACTCCTGGAGACTCTGCCCCAGGAGGGCTCTAACCCCAACCTTGCACAGCTGGACCTTTTTTACCTGTCTGTCCTTGCCCCCTCATGCAAAATTACCAACTCCTTCTGGGTAACCACTGGGCTTCGTTTACCCCTGCATGCTGCAGGCCAGACACACAGTCCATGTCCCATATGCCTTTGCTGAACTGAATTTAACAGAGCTAGGAAGTGTTGGCAGGACAAGATGAGAGACAGAAAGAAGATGGGACTGGAGGGAGAGAAAAGAAAAAGGAGCGTTTGGTGCAAAGGGAGAAGGCCCCTCCGAACTCTGCCTCCACTATCTTGCTTGACCTTGTATATGGACTAACGCCAAGCGGATGATGAATCAGACAGAAAAAACAATACTTATCTCTCACCTCTGCTGCCTCTAGAAAGGGTCCCCAAGTTCATCGTCTCCAGGGGCCAAGTCAGGTAAGACTGGTGTGAAGAAGGGGGCCAGATGTTAACCATCAGGGGAATGGTGGAACCATAGAAGCACTATGGAGAGACCCTCACTGGCCCAGAAACTACAAATCCAAACAGCGTGGGACAAGAAGAACCAGCCCGGGGACCCAGCATGGGCTCAGATGACCAGAGCAAGAAGCTCTGCATTGCAAGAGTCTAGTCTGGAAACAGAACCTGTTTCCCTTATTTTTCTATATTTTATGGGCTTAAAATGCACTTGAAGGTATTCTTCATAACACGATTCTATCTACTTGCAACTACCATTCAACATGCTGTTTCTATGGGGAAATGGAGTTCAAGTTGTAATTCTAAATGTGAGGAGTGTCCTAGCACAGCATCTTTGGTGATGAAAGCATTCATTGTGCCAACATCTGAGGGACAGAACTCCAATAGAGGGGCAATCCCGGTCCCAGGAAGCTTGGGTTCTCTCCATACCCCTGTATCTATCTCTATGTTTCCCTCATACCTGATGGGGCAGACATACCAGAATATCTTCAGAAGCCACATAATTCCCACCCCCTTGCCCACTGTGCATCATTCTATGCTCTCTTTCTCACCTTCACCTGGCTGTCTTCTTTTTATCCTTGGGGGGTCTCTGCTTTCCTGGACCCTCCCTCTGCAAGGTTAACTGACTCCCCAGATGTTTCCAGAGCATTACGGACCCTATTCCCAGCCTAGTGCTTATCCACACTGGAGTGTAATTGTCATTTGTGGTTGGCATCTCCCCTACGCTGGCCAAGGCGGGGCTTGTGTGTATCCCCAAACCTGGCCGGGGTCGCACACTCAGTGGTCAGCATTAAGGGAAGGAGCAAATGAATCAATGAAAGAGCAAATGAACCAACTGGATAAAGCAAACTTTCCAGCTAAATCTCTGACCAGGTGTTCTCAAACAGACCATATAACACACTGTCCTATCAAAGGACAGGAACAAATCTGGAGTCTGAAATTCCCCATACCTGCAAGGTTCAATGCTTATTCCGGCTTCACAATAACCTCCAGGAGATAGGTATTCTCATTTGTCTTTTACAGAAAAAAAAACGTAGATCAAAGATCAGAAATACTGAATAACTTGCCAAACATCACACAGCTAGTACCTGGCTGAGTCCCAAACTCCAGCCCAGATTTACTGACTATAAAAACCTGTGTTTTCCCAATACACCAGACTGGTCAGAGGCTGGGGAGATCATTAATATAGAGGATCATTATGCTGCTGCCACCACTCCAAGCCTTAATATTCTAAGTTGAATCAACTCTTAGGAGATGTCAACTCCCAGGTCAGATTCTGGATCACAGCTGTTTGGTCTTTCACTTCGGGTAGAAGCTTCACTTCACTGTCCTGGGGTTTCTGTGAACATTGAGCAACCGCTCCACCTGCCATCCCAGACCTGCCTCTCCCATTTCGTATTCTCATTTAGCGCATTTTAAAAACCATTAATGGACAGCCTCAAGCCACATCCCCAAATCTTCCTAATTAAAATGCTAGGGCAATATTTATCACCATATTTTGGTAAATACACAGATGAGTAAGAGAGAGACAGGCAGAAAGAGAGAGAGAGAAACTGGAAGAACAAAGCAGCATAAACAATAGGCTCTTAAAATAACACTCTTTGGTAGAGGTGTCATAATGACGCACATCACCAGAGAAGAGAACAAAATGGAGGAAGATCTCTGGCCAGTCTTTATACTTTATAAAATTACTGATTAAAACAATTCTTAAAGTCACGTAGTATTAAGTGACAAGTAGTTTAACTACAATAGCATGAGTCAACTATTGCATATTCTGTTCTATTTTAGCATTGAATCCTAAGATGATTCAGGCTCACTGTGTTGTTTCCCGAACTGCTTTAAAATCAGATCTGCCTGCAGGAGAAGAGGTAGAATCACTGGCCTGCAACCCGAGGGGCAGCCAGTCAACACAAATTCTAGCCCAGGGTCTATAAAACCCTGAGACAGCTGCATGGAAGGGCCCCAGGGCAGTTCCCACTAGCTGTTGTGGTCTTTGAAAATGGGCCAGCAAGGCTGACAGAGAAAGAAAGCAGACCTTTTCAGAACTCAGCAGCTCTGCACCGTGACATAGGAAATGGACAAGGGCTGCCCTGTTGAATTTGCAAATGGGAATGTCACCACACTTATGAAAACAGTTCCGGCCTATGCCACCTACCAGCTCATCAAGTTTGTTTAGGGTGAGAGGCGATTTTATGTCTACCCTCTATCAGGGGGAAGTCTCATAAAAAAGCAAATAGCATCGATGGCAAATCCAGTGGTGTTTTCAAGGGGAAAGTGGCAACACACAGGGATTGTTTCTGCCAACCAGCATCTGAAGACGAACTTAGGCCACAGGGCTCCGGATGAGCTACCACTGCTCAAAACAAGAGGTAGTCTTTTGTAACAGAACTATTTACAGCTGGAGAGCCATGGTCCCAGAAAGAAAATGTCTTACATGAAACTTTCAGATCCTCAAATACTCCATCACTGTTTTCTTTATTTCTTTTTCTCTCTCATGAACTCACTGCCCCTCTGCAAGTTTGGGGGAAATCGAATGGCTGCCCATTCGTAGCTGCTAAAGAAAATATACCATGCTAAGCGAAAGAAGCCAGTCACAAGAGGTCGCACACTGTATGGTTCCATCTATAGGGAATGTCCAGAGTAGGCAAATCCATAGGGCAGAAAGTAGATTACCGGTGTTTAGGGCTGAGGTGTGGGGGGGGGGGGGGAGGACTGGGGCATGATAGCTAAAAGGTATGGGGTTTCTTTGTGAGATGGTGAAAATGTGCTAAATTGATTGTGGTGACGGTTATATAACTCTGTGAATATACTGAAAGAGTATATATTTCAAGTAGGTGAGGTATATGGTATGTGAATTATACAGCTGTTGAAAGAAAGAAAGTAAAAGGAGGGAAGGAGGGAAGGAAGAGGGAGGGAGAGAGGAAGGGAGGAAGGAAGGAGAAAACACAGCAGCCCGAAGGCAGGAGAAGTAGTATACAATTGCCTCGGCTCAGCCTGGATCTAAGTTCTCTGCTTCCTTCTAGTGTGAGTCGCCCCCACTTTCTCCCTCCCACTATACACACTTACACACATCAAAACCTACACTCCAACCATCTCAAACAATTTATATTTCCACCCAAACTCCCTGCACTTCTATTTCTTTCAGCTTTTGCATAAGCTCCTCTCTACCTTGAATGCCTACCTACCCCATTTCCCACCAAAGGAGCTCCCGTTCATCCTTCAAGAGGGCTTCAAATGTCACATCCTTCAGGATGTCTCTCCTGACCTCCCCTAGTAGTTAACAGGCTCCTTCTCATCACCCTGGAGGACTGCTTTACCCATGGGATCTGTATTATATGGTAGGGCATTTGTCTCAAGGCACTACAACTTTTTCATTGCACATGGCATCCCCAATGAGACCACAAGCTCGTGAAGGATAAATATGATATTTTATTCCTCTTGGTATTGACAAAACCTGGAACCGGGGCTGTCACACAGAGGGCATCTAGTCAGTATTTACCAAATGACCCAATAGCATGGAGAGGTGATACCTCCAGACACAGGTCCTGGAAAGATAACCAGAACTAACTCCTAACTTCTAACTCCCACTGACAGTGGAAATATTAATGGTTTCTCAAAGAAAGTGTCTGGGTGCCCAAGGCCACCCCAAGTGGGAATCCGACCCACAGAGCTCCAGGGACCCTACTGATCCTTGGGCTGGATCCACACCAGGAGGGAGAATGCAAGTGGAAGGTAGAATGTGTGGTTAGGGAGAGACAAAAAGAGCTATGAGCGCAAGTAGAACCGCAAAGCAAGCCTTGCAAGCACAGTAACAAGCAGTTTGCAGAATGTTTTCTAGGGAAACCAAACTCCATAGAGACTGCTTGATCAGAACTGTGTCTAAAATGAAATCTGAGCACTTGCTGATGTCAAGTCTAGAAGTTTCTGTACATAAAACAAGCACCCTGAACAAAAGAAGCAGCCAAACCCACGCTGACAAGAAAGGACAAGAAGGGTGTGAAACAGAGAGGAGGTCAACGGAGCCTGAGAGAAGAGGCTAAGAAGTCAGAAAGCCACTTTCTACATAAACAAAGCCAGAAGGCTATTAATTATATCTGTGGATTTTTATGTACTTATGTGGATGGTAATGGGTAGACTTCTTTAATGTAGCTTCACTCATTCTCAAAGGTCATTATCCCGGCCTCATGGAGTCCTGAGATAAAGATGTCCTTCTAGGTCTGCTCAAATGGGAACAGGACTTGTCGACTCCTATGCAACACTAGGAGCTGTAGGAGCTTCTAAAGCAAAGACGGCATTCTAGACCCTAAGTGTTAACTTGACCTTATTATAAATTAACCTCATTATACTGCCATCTAAAAATAAACCAATAAAAATGTAGATATGAATTCTTCATGCTTGTAGCTCTAATACAATTTGAAGAGCAATACAAGTTTACAAATTAAATGGAAGCAATACCTCAAAGGGCAATAAAATTCAAATTAACTACATTAAATTAATGGCACCAATAGCATTGCTTTATGGAGACTACTTCACAGCACAAATGCGTGGCTGACATTGTTCCGATGCTGGTATCTTTGAGTGGGGCATGCCTGTGCCACCCTGTGCCATGGGATGACTCAGTTCTCCCACCACTTTCCTCAGTTCAAGGCGACACTACACCTCCATTCACGCAAAGCTTCAAGATGGCATTTGCCCTTCACCAGAGTGTATGCAGTCATAGCTGGGGGCGTTCCAGTCATACCAGAATGCCACTGGTAAGCTCATCATCCAGTCGCTCCAACTATTCCATTAAATGTATGATTTTAATCATTTAATCATTGTGTATTATAAAGGTTAGACTACTATAAATTATTTTTGCCTAGAGAACCTGTGAATTCCTCTAGAGAAACATTCTGTTAGATGAACCACCCACCGGACTACATTCTCCTATTTGTCCAACTGGTCTGACCACTCTTTGTGCCCAGTGAAAGATGGGCTGCTCCAGTCACCAGAAATGTTGAAGAGACAGTAGTTCCCCCCAAGACAGGGTCAGTATTTAGAGTAAAACACGGAGATGAATACTTTCACAATGGGTTTTCCTCTGGAAGTTACGGATGGAAGGAAGAATTCCCAGGAAGACAAAGGGCAGAGGGGATGACCCACCTCCCTCCTCAACAGATCCTCCCCAGGGCAGCTTCTCTCCCAGCTGAGATCACCTCCCCTGACCCCACACCCCCACTGGCCACATGTAGCTGTGTCTCCCAGAAGTCTGAGCGACCAGCTAATGAAGCTCTGCTGCTCCATTAGTTGTTTTACAACTGGTTTGTGCTGTCTTGTTTGTGTTTATTCGTCGTTGTTGTGTAGCTGTGGTAAAATACATATGGTATTTAATTGACCCTCTTAAATATTTTTAAGTATATAGTTAGGTGGTATTAAATATCTCTGGATTGTTGTGCAGTTACTTTCTAGAACTTTTCCATCTTGAAAAACAGACTTTATACTCATTAAACAATAACATCCAATTCCCCTGTCCCCTTAAGTCATGGACTCCCACCATTCTACTTTCTGTCTCTGTGGATTTGACCACTATAGGTACCTCATATACGGATTCAAACAACATTTGTTCTTCTGCGATGGGCTTATTTCACTTAACATAATATCCTTAAAGTTCATCCATGCTGTGCGTAGACCTCAATTTCCTTCTTTTTTGTGTCTGAATAATCCATTATGTGTATATCATACATGTTGCTTACCAGTCCTTCCATGGATGGACTTTTAGCTTGCTTCCACCGTTTGGCCATTGTGAACAGTGCCGCCATGAACATGGGTGTACCTTATTTTATTTTTGACTGAATTGGCTGATTATTTGGGTTTTATCATATTAACCTCTGAGTTTTCTAGATTTCTCAATCTCCTTTTAATCTCTGAGAAGAGCTTCCTCTGAGATTTGGTGCTTTTTTTTTTTTCTTCAGTATACGATTTCATGCACTTTCTGCCGCCAGGCATGGCACAAAGCTTCATGGATGACGGGTTGCAACAGCTAGACTCCAGAACATCCTGCAGGAACCTGTAAACATGTGCATAGACAATGATGCTTGAATCGGCTTCCCAGAGGAGGAGAACGAAGAGAGGTGTCCTTCTCAGCCATCAGCCACAAGGTTTCCCCTCAATGTGGTAGGATCCTGGTATATCCTCAGAGGGACTCTGCCATGGAGCTCTGGGAAGCTTCCTCTCTCACCAGCTTCCCATTTCCAGGATTTCACAAATGCTTTAGTGGAAACTGACTCTCTTGTGAGTGATGAAATCAACCCAAAGTGAGCTGAAATTGTAGGGGAAGGCTGTCATTCATCATGACGCCTTTCCTGTGAGTAACACATGAGATGTGCTATGACTTGTGGAGGATCACTTAGAATGCCACCATCTAACAGCTGCCCCTCCCACACACACATGTGTAAACACACACACACACACACAAACACACACACCCTACAGAAATTGGGCAGTAATGTCTACAGCCTGCTGACCTGAAATCCATCCTCCCTTGGGGCGCCTGGGTGGCTCAGTGGGTTAAAGCCTCTGCTTTGGGCTCAAGTCATGATCCCAGGGTCCTGGGATCGAGCCCCACATCAGGCTCTCTGCTCTGCGGAGAGCCTGCTTCCTCCTCTCTCTCCCTGCCTTCCTCTATTGCCTACTTGTAATCTCTGTCTGTCAAATAAATAAATAAAATCTTAAAAAAAAAAAAAAAAGAAATCCATCCTCCCAAACCCGTGAGCCATACGGAAGTGAATTTTTTTTTTCAAAGATTTCATCCATTTATTTGACAGAAAGAGAGATCACAAATAGGCAGAGAGGCAGGCAGAGAGAGAGGAGAAAGCAGGTTCCCCATTGAGCAGAGAGCCCGACGCGGGACTCGATCCCAGGACCCTGAAATCATGACCTGAGCCAAAGGCAGAGGCTTAGCCCACTGAGCCATGCAGGCACCCCCAGAAGTGCATCCTAACACAGATCTATTTTTTCCTGGTCAAAGAAAATAACTCCCACAGGGCATATTTGTTTCTGGTCTCACAAGAAGACACCTTCCCCCCGGTTTATGAGAACTTGTGTTTTCACAAAAGGGGAGATCTCAGAGGTATCTTCCCTCTCTGCACCCACACCTGCACGAGGAGCCCCGGGCCATTCCCAATCCCGAGCTAGTCTTCTCTCTGTGCACACCTGGTTCCAGGTGGAAGAAAGAACTCCTAGGAGACTGAGGGGTAAAAGGTGGATTCTTAGATAGCACCCACCTGCTGAGAGGAGGAAGCAAGGGGCAGAGGATTGAGCCCTGGGCTGAGAACCCTAATAGAAGTCTTGGATTCCAGGGCACGCTGCCTCCTCCTTTTGCCTATACTGTGAAGCTGATGTGAGGACCACACATAATTTGTGACAATATTTTGTAAAGGCTAATATGCTTTATAAGTGGAAGGCACTGTTACTTTATAAAAAATAAATAAATTTAATACAGATAATTTCCTGCTTGGAAACATTGTGTTCATAATTTTAATGGCTGCAAGATAGGATTTGGTTTTAGGAATGAGCCAACGGTTATACAAACCACCAGCTACATTCCCCCAGGCCTGAATCGTGTCCAGGATCAAAGGGCTGCTTTAAGATCAAAAGGCTCTGCAATCCAGAAACCAAGCCTGGATCTGCCTCACCCTGGTGCCCCCAGAGGGGACCAGCTCTGCAAAACAGTAAATATTCCCTCCTCTTTGTTCCCCTGCAAGCTTTGTTTCCACTTTTTTTTTTTCCATCTACATGGCTTAGTTATTTTGTAACTGGAGGTTTGTACCCCTTAATCCCCATTACCTATTTCACCCATCTCCTCACTTCCCTTCCTCCAGTAACCACCAGTCTGTTCTCTATATTTATGAGTCTGTTTCTGCTATTTTATTTGTTTGTTTGTTCATTATTTTTGGCTTTTAGATTGCACGTATAAATGTGATCATATGGTGTTTGTCTTTCTCTGTCAGACTTATTTCACTTAGTATAATACCCTCTAGGTCCATCCATGTTGTATGCAAATGGCAAGAGCTTTTTTATGGCTGATATGGTTTTACTGTGTATGTATATATATATATATATATATATATATACCACCTCTTCTTTATTCATTCATCTATTTGACAAACACTTGGTTTACTTCCATATCTTGGTTATTGTCAATGATGCTGCAATAAACAAGGGTTTATCTATCTTTTGAATTGGTGTTTTTTTTTCTTTGGACAAATGCTCAGTATTAGAATTATTGGGTCATATGATATTTCTATTTTTAATTTTTTGGTGCATCACCATACTGTTTTCCACAGTGGTTACACCAATTTACATTCTCACCAACAGTACACAAGAGTCCCCTTTTCTCTACACCCTTGCCAACGGTTGGTAGTTCTTGTCTTTTGATACTAGCCATTCTGATGGGTATAAGATAATATCTAACTGTGGTTTTGATTTACATTGTCCTGATGATTAGTGATGTGAAGCATCTTTTCATGTGTCTGTTGGATCTGTCTTCTTTGGCAAAAGGTCTGTTCAGGTCCTCTACCTATTTTTAATTGGATTATTTGCAGGTTTTTGGTGTTAAATTATATGCGCTCTCTCTATATATTTGATATTAATCCCTTATCTGATATATTATTTGCAAAATATCTTCTCCCATTCAGTAGGCTGCCTTTTTGTTTGTATGGAGCCATAAAAGACTCTGAATAGCCACAACAACCTTGAAAAAGAACAAAGTTTGGGGGTATCACAATCCCAGATTTCAGGACATCCTCCCAAGCTGTAGTAACCGATATGGTACTGGCCCACAAACAGATACATAGATCAATGGAACAGGTTAGAAAACCAAGAAATAAGCCCACACTAATATGGTATTAACATACAATAAAGGAGGCAAGAATATACAATGGGGAAAAAATAGTCTCTTTTACAAATGGTGTTAGGAAAAATGGACAGCTACATGCAAAGGAATAAAACTGGACCAATTTCTTACACCATACACAAAAATTAACTCAAAATGAATTAAAGACCTAAATGTGAGACCTGAAACCATAAAACTTCTGAAAGAAAACAAGAGTAATCTTGGATATGGGCCTTAGCAACATATTTATGGATGTCTCCTTACGCAAGGGAAATGAAAGCAAAAATAAACTATTGAGACTGCACCAAAACAAAAAGCTTTTGTAGCACAACAAAGGAAACTATCAAAAACAATAGTTTCCACTTTTATCTCCTTCCATACCCAGGAAGCAATGAAGGCTCACAGGGCTTGCTCAGGGCAAAGTCAGAAGGGAGCAGGGCAGAGAGATGACCAGACAGATGACCTAGACCTAGACAGATGACCTAGCCCACTCATTGGTGGGCGCAGAAGGAAGTGCTCTTTGCCTTATACAGATTTCTCAAAATGATCAATGGAAATATCAACGGAAATGAGCAATGGAACAGGAAGTATCACCATTGGAAGGAAATACAAGTGTGCCTTTCCTATTTTATCTTGAACCTCTAATAATAAAAATTCTATTAAAAGTAGAATTAAAAGTATTATTATAAGTATTATAATATTAACTAAATTATTATTATAAGTATTATAATATTAAATTTAATTTAATTTAAAGGTATTATTATAAGTACTATTAAAAGTATTAAAAGATAAGGGGTGGAAATGTATTCTAATCAGGCTTCTGATTAGAATACATTTCCATCCCTTCTCTTTCACCCTCCATCACAACAGTCTCTACTTCTCTTGGAAAAAGTGAAAATCTTAGTAATTTGTTCCAATTACTCATGATTCATTCCCCATCTGTTAAGCAGTAACTCTTCCTCCTCTCCAAACCGTAAACCCCAACATTCACCTGACTATTGGAATTCTACCCCACTAGATAATTAGGAAGAGTATCAGCAATACAGAAACAAGACACCAGTCTCAGATATTTCTAGAACTGCAGGGGAGATGGGTTCCCTTCAGAGATGCTGCTGCTCTCTGGCCAGGCAGCTGCTGTCCTTCGGAGCTTCTTATAAGTACCCGACAGCTGTTCCAAGCTGCCCTTCTTGTGTCCGCTTTGTGCCACTGACCCTGGTCACACCCGCAGTGGCAATCACACAGAGGCCGCTTGGCCCTCGGTGTCCTGGAGCCAAGCTGAGAGGTAACTGATCAGAAAGCACCCTCCTGCCTGGGCCGGGTTGCCAATCACATGGTTCTTCTGGTTCTGCCTCCAACCCTCTCTCAGGAGCTCAAAAACCAGTCTTACCCAAAGGTCTAAGCTGAATCTAACTATGTATGAGGAAACAATCAGAAAAGATCCAAATGGAGGATTGGTAAAACAACTGGCCTGGACCCTTCAAAAGTCTCCATGTCATGGAAAACTACAGAAGATCAAGGGGTCTGTTCTCTAGACTAAAGGGGACCAAACATAGACGATATCTAGAGGTGATGGACAGTCTTGCATCACGTTCTGGAATTTGAAGAAAAAAATATATATATATATTTTTTTTAAAGACAGTGAAAGACCTTAGTGGTGGAGGAAATTGAGGAAATTTGAATGGGAGCTGCGTATTAGATAACAGTGTTGTATAATTACGACATTACCAAATGTGAAGGTAGTATTGCAGCGATGTTCTGTAGAATAGAGCTTCTTTTCTTAGCATATAAATGATGAGACATTTGGGAGTGAAATCTCAGGATGCCTATAACCGGCTCTCAAGAAGTTCAGCAAAAATAAAACACCTGTGTATGCTGCACACACATAGAGAGAGAGATAATGAGGAAGAAAATGTTATAAAATATTCACACTGAGGAAGCCAAGTAAAGGATATATGGTATACTCTCCTTGCAACTTTTGGAAGATTTCAAAGTTTTTAATACTAAAATATTGAGGTTCATAATACCAAATAGAGGAGACAGACATTTTGCATTTCTCTACTACCCATATTTCTCTCCTCTCTCTCTGAGATGCTCATACACTAACCTTGGGGGAAACCAGAACAAAACAACTCACACAAAACAATTCATGGGGCAGATAGGAGGGGTGGGGTGTTTGCTTGTCAATAGCCCATTTATCCTGCAGATAAACATACTCTGAATTCCAGTTTGAATGTTAACTAAAATGCCACTGCCTTTGTAAATAATAGAATTCATTAATTTTATCCATTTAGGTTTATCTGTATTGGCTGACACAAGATGGGAAATGAAGATGCTGGAAAAATACCCGGAAGTCCAAAAGAGGACATGACCCCAAACACATGTCTTCTCTAAAGTCTCCTAGCCATCTGTGCCTGTTGTGGCCTCAATTTCTTTTTCATCAGGACCAATGACTTTTTTTTTTTTTAAGATTTTATTTATTCATTTGACAGACAGAGATCACAAGTAGGCAGAGAGGCAGGCGCAAAGAGAGGAGGAAGCAGGCTCCCCGCTGAGCAGAGAGCCCGATGTGGGGCTCGATCCCAGGACCCCGGGATCACGACCCAAGCCGAAGGCAGAGGCTTTAACCTACTGAGCCACACAGGTGCCCCCCAACGACTTATTCTTAATGGCTCCAGGATGAGCCATTAATATTGAATATTGAGTTTAATACTCACTGAACACAGCATTAAACATAGGTACAATTGAGTTTTCATGAGTCTGCTTTGAAGGATTAACTCAAATTTCTCTTTCTCCATGAATTTCTTCTTATCTACCCTTCAAAAGCACTTGTAAGTGTACCTCTGTTATAACCCAGCTGACTATACAGCTATACAGTGTTCCTCTTCTTTCTATCCCCTGTGGTTCCCTCCGTGAGTGATTCCAGCCACTGTCAGCTGCATTTCCCCCCCCACAGGCTAACCGTGCTTATGACTCGCGTTGGCTGTCTTAGGAGTTTCCGGTTATATGCCGAACTCCCTACTGAGCAAACCCTTTTTCAGGCCCTCCAAGTACTTCACAGCCAAGCCTTCCTCCACTGCCTCAAAATTCCGCTGTCCCTCTTACATTCCCAGCCTCAGCTCCCCAAACCTCCATGCACCCATTCAACACAGCCACAATCTAATTCTTGCTTCTTTTTCTCCTTTATCTTCTGTCCACTGGCCAATCCGTCATGAAATCCAGTTGCTTCTTCATCTCCTAAATGGCCCTGGGACTCCTCTCCTTCTTCCTCCCCCACCCTCCTGCCCCTTTCTTAGCTCTTCCCTGGACTATTACACAAGACTTAGCCACACCAGTCAGATCCACCTTCTACTCTGCAGTTAGATGACATTGAAGCGTGTCCCCCTCCGCATAAAACCATTCCACGGCTTTCCAGCATGACAGAACAGAGTTAAGCTCCTTGCTTGACCTACTGTCCTGCACAAACTGGCCTCTGTCCTTCTCATTTCCTCCTCTACCTCTCCCTGCCTCACTCTTCATGCTCTCATCTTGCTAAAGCACTTGCACGCCCAACACACATTCTGTGGTTTCAAGTTTCCTTGCTGCTGCTCCCACTCTTTCCTCAGCCTGGATCTTCTGTCCATCGTTTGTTGACACAGCTAGCTACCCTTTACTCACCTTTCAACATACAGCTCAGCCTCCATCACTTCTTGAAGCCTTCCTGGAAGCTCCAGGTTAGGCTCAGTGCTCTCCTCCATATGCCTAACGCATCCTCTGCCTACCTCTCCTTTGGCCATAGCCACATTATAAGCTATGTATAAGTCTGGCTCCCCAACAAAAACTGTAAGCTCTTGGGGTGCCTGTGTGGCTCAGTTGTTGGGCATCCACCTTTGGCTCAGGTCGTGATCCCGGGGTCTTGGGATCAAGCCCCACGTCGGACTCCCTGCTTGGTGGGAAGCCTGCTTTTCCCTCTCCCACTCCCCGGGCTTGTGTTGTCTCTCTCGCTGTGTCTCTCTTTGTCAAATAAATAAAAGCAACAACAACAACAAAAACTGTAAACTCTTAATGGGAGAAACTATGTCCTATTTTTATTTGCCTCCGAAGCAGCTAGCGCAGCTCTTAGAAAATAGTGCATCGTTGTTAAAAAGCACTAATTACTGCCCATTGTGACTAGCATGGAACCACGTTGCACCAGGTGCCCAATGGATGTCTATAGAACTTGTTTCCCGGAATGGAAGGGAGGGAGGAGCACAGTAGACTTTTCATCAGAATCCCAGCTAAGGGGAGGTGTGTGGGGCTCCATTTCTTTTCCTAAACACTTTCTCCAAGTATGGCATCTTTCCAACAATCATGACATGATCGTTAAGCATGTGGTAAGCAGACATGAGAGGAAGCAGGGAAAAATACCTGGTCAAAACATGAAGGTCCTGGCTATGGTGTCATACAAAGGGAGTTTAAAGCAAGGACCCCTTTTCCTGTGCTCTGTGCCAAACCAACCTTTTGACCCCAACCTGTCACCTCTTCTTCTCTCAGTTCTCAGAGGTTAAAACCTGCCACACATCTATATTATTCTATTCTGCCATAGTGCCTGGAATCCCCATTTCATATTCCCTAAAACTCACTGCACAACACTATTATCCTTTTTGAAGTGTCTTTGAGACCCTTTCTTATCATGCCTTTGTTAGAATGGTCATTCCCTTTTTTTGTGTTTCATCATCATAGAACCCCAAATCATTGCACATCTGGTATATACCCATTGTTCACCTGTCTGTCTCCCCTGCTGAGACTATAAACTCCTTGAGGCCAAGATATATGTGCTTTTGAGTCTCTAGGCCTAGCCCTGTGTCTGATGCTATACATGGTGTGTACAGCTGACTGACTGAACGAACGTTCTCATAAAAAGAAAACACAGTCCTGAAAGAACAGGAATGATACACTTGGATGGTGGAGATGGGGAAGTAATTGGGAGCCAAGTGGATGGATCAAGTCTCTTGTTAGTTGATGTGATGTTGCCCAGCAGCAGGATCAGGGCACTAGGGTCATTAGGGGGTGGAAGAGAGAGTGGGGGAGAGAATTCCCAATAAACTGAAAAATACTTTACCATGGTGGTACTTATGTCCCAGGCCCTTAACTTGCCAGTTCAGGAGTCTTCCTGGGAGTTCCAGAAAATTCCAGAATCTAGAGGAATTACATATGCAGTTATTATATTTGTGTTTGGGCCTGTCAGTTTGGTCTCCCATTATAATGGAAATCTTACAGCAACTAAGATCACAGTTTTTGTGTGATTTTAATTCTAGCAGACCCTATAGAATGCTTCCTTAGGTGCCCAGAGAATGTTTGATGACCTGTAGACCATGTTCTTTGGCATTGAAATAGTCTGCAAATATGGGAATGACTTCAAATGAGTTTTGACTAAGTCTTAGGAAAACAGTCTCAGTCAAATTGTATTCATTTAGTTCTTCCTTTACGTTCCACCAGCTCTAAATGTCACAGCCTCTTTCTGGATATGGTTCTAGAAGTCAAGAGCATATTTACATGGGAAACAGTACTAAGTGAATGAGGTTGAGCACCAGGCCAGCAAAAGCATCCCAGTGATCCTTCCCAATGGGGGTCTTGTTTTCATCCTAGTATATTGTGCATTTTAAAGTCAACTCTCACACATACAACTATCACTTCTTATATCCTTAAATCAATTGGGGTCAAACTAACTAATACAACAGAACTGTAGTCTTCTCCTCTAAAACAAACACTCTAAATGAACCAAGGAAGCCACCGTAAGAGAGTCCAGACTCGCCAGAGGAGCTGATATGCTCAACAATAAAAAGCAGAGGAACCTGTAAGAGGTATAATGATGCAAAGATATTTTTATAACACATTTTTAATAAAATATAAATAAAATATTTTTATAAAATTTTTAATAAAATTTTTACAAAAAATTTTTATAAAATATAAATAAAAATATAAAATATAAAAATTTTTATAAGATATAAATATTTTTATAAAATATAAATATAATATTAATATAAAAATATAAAAATTTTATAAAATTTTATAAAAATATAAAAATATAAATATATTTATAAAATATATTTTATAAAATATAAAAATATATTTTATAACACACATAAGACATTAGCCAATGTCTCTTGAACATCTGTTAAGTGCCAGGCACTTTTTAGACATTATCTCACTCAACTACACATAACCCTACAAGATAAACATTATTAATCCCATTTCACAAATAAGAAAATTGGACTCTCAAAGAAGCCAAGTATTTTGGCCAAGATTTCTCAGTTGGAAAGTAAAGGAGCCAAGAAACAAACTCAAGTCTTACTGATTTCAGTTCAGTGCCCGTTAGGCTGTACCAACCATTTCCCACACACATAGGAAATCAAGAAACCTACACAGAGTGTCATCTCCACCGGGGCCCAGCAAGAAAACAGACATTTTACTAGTATTTCAGAAGAGAGAATTTATTACAGAGAATTGTTTAAACGGGTATTGGGGGACTGAAAAGGCAAACAGGGAACCCTGAGGTCACAAAAGCTAGTAACTGCAGGAAGGAGCCAACAAACATCTCCAGGGCTGTAGGAACACAGAGAGGGAGCTGGGGCAGCAGACCCTAGAAGCTTGGATAGAATTCTATCCAAGGGGTTGTAGGCCTGAGACTTCTGAGGAGGGGGCACTGCCTGGCTGGGGCTGGTTCTTTAAAGCACCCACGTACCATAGGGCTGCTTGGGGGAATTCTGATAGAGTCTGGAAACTGCAACTAACTAGAACCTGGCTGTTTCCAGGGTGAAGAGTCACTGATGGGGCCTGGGTGGCTCAACTGGTTAAGCAACTGCCTTCAGCTCAGGTCATGATCCTGGAGTCCTGAGATCAAGTCCTGCATCAGGCTCCCTGCTCAACAGGAAGTCTACTTCTCCCTCTGACCCTCTCCCCTCTCATGCTCTCTCTCTATTAAAAAAAAAAAAAAGTCACTGATGGGGATGCTGACAGGAAAAACAAGCAAACAGAAAGGGCAAGTAACATCTCCCCTCCTTGTGTCACTCTATCTCCCAGCCATGTCACTAATTGGCAAAAGAGACATGTCATTAACAAAGCCCCAGCCCCAGCCAATGGAACAGAGTACAGGAGGCAGGTCTGGAGCTTAGAGAATGGGCTGCTAACCAGCTCAAGTGGGTTGTGTGGAGCACCAATGGAAGTGATTGGGGATAAGGGAGATGACAATCATCACTATAATAAAGCTCACTACCATTATTGGGCATCTACTATGTGACATTCACCCTGTTCCATCCTTTCCACACATTGACTCCTTTGGTCCCTGCAAGCTATGAAGGAGGTACCACCATCTTATTACCAATTTCAGTGATGCAGAAACTAATATTTAGAGATGCTAAGGGCCTTGCAAAAGGTTAGGAAGCAGAGGGGCCATGATTCCAAACTAGGTCTATTTGGAAGCAAAAACCCTGCTCTAACCACCCATATTTGTTTGCTAAGGCTCCATAACAATTTCCACAAATGGGTGGCTTAAAACAAAATTCTCTTATAGTGGGAGGCCGGAAGTTCAAAGTTCACACTAGCTTCCAGTGGCCCCAGGTGCTCACTGGCTTGTGGCCTCATAGCTCTGATTTCTACCTCTGTCTTGACAAGGCTTTCTCTCCACTGTGTCCCTCTGTGTGTCTGTGTCTTCCCTTTTATCTCTTACAAGGACATTTGTCACTGGATTTGGGGCCTACCCAGATAATCTAGGATAATCTCTATCTAGGATAATCTCATCTAAAGATCTTTCATTTAATTCTATCTGTAAAGATGCTTTTTCCAAATAAGGTCACATTGGCAGGTTAGGATATAGACCTATCATTCTGGTGGCCACGATTCAACCACTACACCACCATACCATGTAAAATTACTCCTTTACTTTTGAAAATCATGTCTGCAAAACTGTGAAAGTGAAATCTGTATTCTTGTAGCATTTTCAGATTTTAAAACAATGTTTTGTGCTGTAGGTAGTACTTTCATTATTTAGTGTTCCTGTTCCTTTAAGCTTTTCTCTCTTCCTAAAGATATCTTCTACAGCTCCCATCATCCAGAACAGCCACCCCGTATGTTTTTGCCTCATCAACTCTTGATCTCATTTCAAATCTCATCTGGAAGTTTCCTCCCTCCTCTCTTTTCCCTCCTTGACTGCTTTCTTTGACTTGATTTTTGTTCACACTGGCTTAGCCATCCCAGAATTCATCGCACATACCTGGTCAAAGAAATATTATTTTAGATAAGAGTATTTCCTCAACCACAAGGTGGAATCCTAAACTTCACCACTGGATCCAAAAGAAGCAACCTCCCCCTCCTTCCTAAGCCTCCACTCCACACCCCAGCCTTGGAAAGAGAAACTTCCCATGCCAGTATCTCTCCTTGGTTGGAAGGACTGAGTGATCCATTTTGCAATTCACCTGGTTGAGGACATAGTTTAAAAATGTATGTACCTTGGAGATATGCTTCTTATGTGTGCGTGAAGGGCAAAGAGATTTCTCAAAGTGAGCAGATCGTAGGAAAGAAAGGTATATTATGCCCTTTTGCTAAATAAAATATGTGAGCTGAGGCCCCCTTATTGCATCAAAATTAATGAAATGTATTTCATATGCCTGGTTTAAAAGAATAAAAAGACAAGATGCCTTTCTGTCTCATGGAAATATGTCAGACCCACCTTTATTAAAGTCTGACATATTTGCTGGTGAATATTTCCAGCATACCGAGCCACTATATCTTTTAAATTTAATTCTGAAGTTCATAAATTTTGCTCCCTAGAAGGAAAGAAGATGAATATTAGAAAGCAAAATCTTGAAACTCATCCAGAGTTTTTTCTTCAAGTGTCTCAATATCAAAATCATCACTATCTGTTTAAAATTCAATTTTCAAAAAGTATTTCCTGCTTCCACAGGCATGGATACTGATGTGACTGCACTGTTTCTTCTTCTTTCCCCACTACATTCTTGGAAATATTTCTTTTCCAGGTGGGATATGTTTTTGGCATTCACCAAGATAATTTCTTGCATTTCACTTATTCTCCTCAAGTTCTTCCTTTTCTATGGGTTCATGTTTTACTTTTTTTCTTAAGGCAGTAGATGGAAAAGCAAATGGATTACTTCAGACACGCCACCTCTCTCCTTTACAACCAGAAAAGGACCAAGCTCTGCCCCTTCCCTCATTCTTCTTGGTATAATTGATGGAAAAGTCATTATGTGTTTGATTCCTCTTCTCGAGTATTTGGGATGGTAAGAATAATCCTTACCAGGTTTGTCTGCCTCGTGGTATTACCCTACAACTGTGTCTATTTGGGGCTTTAAGGGGGAAAGATACAAATATAAAAGACAATCATGAAGAGGAGGCCTTCTTGGGAAACTCTTGCCCAACAGATGACCATGGCTCCAAATATCTTTCAGATTTATTACTCAAAGCTAGAACATCAATATATTCACCTGAGATGTTAATTGATAGAGTAAGCCATGAAATTTATGGTTTGTTGAAAGTAGGGGCAGAACATTTCTCTAGTTCCATTTTCCAGAGAGCACAGACCACATGGGCCTCTGGTTCCCTTATAAGGACCTCGGGTCCCATAGGAATTAGCAGTTGGCCAGTCTACAGCAAAACGAGAGCTCCCAACAATCAAGTTTGTATTCATCCTTACTTCTTTCAGTGACTGGAGCTGTCAAAGATTTCATAGTCCTCATATAACTCCTCCATGAGGCAAAGGGGAAGGTGGAAATCGTAGTTCTTCTTTGGTGAACTGGCCAGTTTTCTGCTCACAGCCTGGCTACCCCTTCCATAGCAAGCATCTTGTCTATAGCTCCAATCAAACCAACCTAAGAACAAAGGTATGAATGGGTAGTTTGTGAATTCTGTGGCTTGTTGTAAGGTGAAAAATGGGTAAGAGAGAGAGAGAGAGAAAATATTCTCTCTACCTCACTTAGACCAAACTGTTAGTTCTTATGGTTTGGCCACCTGAAATGCCTCCCTGTCTTCTCCACCTGGGGTATCTTACCATCATTCAAGGATGTTTGACGAATGTCTGTTGGCCAAATTAATGATAGTGAGATGGGCACGGCTTTAGTTTTTAAGGAACACCGCAGGCTTGTGAGAAAAGACGGGAAGACGCAGGTGCGTGACCCTTGGCAGGAAAGGAGAACAGGGTATTGTGGCCACAGGTTGTATTTAGGCTTTTGTTATGTTTGAGGGATTCCAGAGTTTCCTCTAGGAATCTCCAATCAGACACACAGAGGATAGAAGGCCATGTAAAGGTGAACACAGAGGTCGGGGTGATGTGGCTACTGAGACAAGGAATGCCAGGAGCCACCAGAAGCTGAAAGAGAGCGTGGAACAAATTCTCCCTCAGAGCCTTTGGGAAGAAGCAACTTGGCCCACACCTTAATTTCAGACTTTTAGCCTCCAGAACTGTGAGAGGATACATTTCTGTTGTTTTAAGCCACCAACGCCGTGGTTATTTGTTGTGGCATCCCTAGCAAACAAATACAGACTCTTGCCTAGAGGGCGAGGAAGTGTCTGTTTAACGAGTACCAAGGGATGTGGATTTATTATGACTTCTGATGGATTTAATACAATCTCTTGAAAAAAATTTAATGATCACCAATTATGCGCCAGTCTCTGTTCTCTGCTTTTAGTCCAGTGGAAGCCATAAACCAATAATCATGCTAGTGAATGCCTAATTATAAAGGAGATGAGGGCTCTGGAGGAAAGGAGCGAGTTTTACGAGCGAACGCAATGGAGAAATCCAAGCTCGGCTGAGGAGTCGGTGGAGTTCTGTGAGGACGTGACTGGGAACACACCGGACTTGGGCTTGGTAGGGCTGTGGCCCTCTGCTTCCCAGTGGCTGTGAATGGGCACTGAGTGCTTTTCTGGACAAGGTGAACGCACCTTTCCGTTCTTTAAATGATGTTTTGTGAGCTTCCTGATACCTCAGTGGCTTACTAAACATTCAAGCAAATTTTAGAAGTTTATTAAACAACAACAAAAAAAAAAGATTTTTTTTTCTGCAAGGCTTCTTACAACTTTTCTTTTTTTTTTTTTTTTAAGATTTTATTTATTTATTTGAGAGAGAGGCAGTGAGAGAGCATGAGCGAGGAGAAGGTCAGAGGGAGAAGCAGACTCCCCGTGGAGCTGGGAGCCTGATGCGGGACTCGATCCCGGGTCTCCGGGATCATGACCTGAGCCGAAGGCAGTCGTCCAACCAACTGAGCCACCCAGGCGTCC